>JAOUQT010000031.1:2534935-2546513 GCA_025769995.1 Xyliphius kryptos
TAAAATACTTTTGCTCGCTTACAAAGCAGTTAACAGTCATGCGCCACAGTATCTTAGTGAACTTCTAGTTTCTTATGATCCACCACACCCACTTCGATTAAAAGTGATACATTTTGCCACTAAGTTTGCACACAGTGGAATTGGTCCTCTGCATTTAACCCATATGTGCAGTGAAACACACAAATACACACACACAAGTGACGTGAGCACACGTGCCCGGAGCAGTGAGCAGCCAGCACAGCCCGGGGATCAACTGGAGGGGTTAGGTGCCTTGCCCAAAGGCACTTCATCCATGACATCCATTGAAATCAAACCAGGGACCTTCAGATGATGCAGTTTGCTGTTTATACCAACAGTTTGTTCTCTGTTTATACATTTTGGCCATCAATCTATCCATCCATCTATCCTCTAATCGGCTTGAGTGAAATCTGTCAGAATGAAGTGAATATGCACCATACAGAGCATGCTGTTGCTGTAATAAAAGCTCCAGTGATGATGTATTTCATTATTATGTCTGTTATATTTTCCGATGCATGCAGGTCTTTTCACACATATATCACCTACCTAATGTTTTAACCCACAGAAGATTTGCACATGATCAACATTACGCTTATTATTTATAAACCAAGATATTTTACTACTCTACAGTTAAAAGACATCTTGGTTAGGTCGTTAGTTATAACCCAGAGTTTATTGTGTATTGTAATTTAACATCACGATTGTGTTTGCAGCCTTCGTTAATATATCGACACGCACGTGCGCGCCCCCGAGAAGAGGAGGCATTTCAAGGCAGGGGTGTTTAAAAGGGCACAACACCGGAATGCACAGGTCTATGGCTCCCTCTGGTGACAAGACATTTTAAAATCAACAAGTACATTTGAAATGTAATAATAAAACTCGTTTTAATACAAAGTCTGTAATAAGTTAGTACAGAATGGATTTTATAAGTTCTACCAATTTATTTGGAACAAAATAATCATCATAAACATCTGCAAGTCAGTAAAGAATGCAAATAAACACAAACTTGTGCCGAAACAGGATTAAATATTATCCAGAGCACAATATATATATAATATATTTCTTTATGTGCGTATATTTCCTCCAATAGTTAAAGTACAGAAGAGTCACTTCGATATTATCCAATAAAATAAGTCAATAGTTTCAGACCTCCCTCTTAAAAGTGATTGACAACCTTCTAAACAAATAGTACTCATCCCAACGAACATTGAGATATATGATTTGTTTAGATCCAACGCCCATTGAAGGAAAGATTTGTGCTCTGCTCATTGTTTATGTTACCGACGTCATAAAGTATTTATCCTTATGAAACTGTTTCTTGTCTTTGTTGACATTGTGGTGGTGAAAAGCTTCATTATTCATAAAGAGATGGCACATGAAAGGCAGTGGAACCCCCATACCACACCCCATCGCACCCCACCCAGAAAAGGTAGCAACTCGATTTCTGCCACAGCCAGTGGACGTTGGAGAGAACTAGGTATAGATTCTGTCATGATCCTGATCCAATGAGTGAATGAATGAAAAGTGTATTAGCTGCTTGTAATGTGTGGTTGGAGAAGTTTTGGTTACATTTTTGCATTTTGTATCATGTAATCAACAATGATGCTAATTTCCATGAAATATATAATAATTTTAATCTGGCACTGGCTTATATTTGTCCATTCTGTGACAAATAATGAAAGATAAAAGGACACTTCTAAAGAGATAGAATCATTTTGATTTGGTATTTGTATTTGGTGAGGTTTGGATACATTTGATGACCCCTAAGTGCAAATTTTGGAAATTGATGCATAGCTCCTAAATACAATGATATATTTGCTGTCAATAACTTAGTGAATCAGAAAATGTAGGAAATGACTGATTTTTAATTCCCAGCATATATGCAAACATTATAAAATAAAAAATAAAGGGCATTTTTTTTGTTTTCATCACATGCTGTAGGTCTTACACCTCCTGGTGTTCCAGTCTGTTGTGTCACAAATTCTCATCCACATTACAACGAATGTCTTCTCTTGCAATGCAGTGTGGAAAGAATCTTTTACAATGTTTTACCCAGCAGGCTTCTGCTCTGATGTCATGACACAATGTATCCATGGCAGCCAGAAGGGTCATCTGTGTATGTGGCTGGTGATCATATACTTTTCATCTCTATGCTGAGAAAAAATGTAAAAGAGTAAGAGGAACCCCATCATCATCCTTCTGTGTATCACAAGCTTTTACATACATTGGGAAGTTATCTCAAGTCTGATCCCGCTCCTGTTCAGGGATGAGATTCCTGTAGATGGTGTCTTAAAAGGTGATAAGGCGCCCTGTATTGAATGGCCCAAGAATGTGTTCTACAAGTGTAGCTATTTTCTCATTAGGAACATTCATATGTTTTTGGCCTATTCTGCCTCCTCCTATGTTTTGCCTCCCAACTCTCACCAGTCAGTCACTCTCCTATAACTCTTCTTCTTCTCTCTGGTTGTTGACCCAGCCCAATTCCTTGTCCTTACATCGTCAGACATTGTAACTTTGTGTTGTACTCTGGCTGTATATATGGTTCACCTTGGTTCGAGAAGATTCACCTGGGAGCAATTTACCACCTACGGACATATTTAGAGACAACGTCTAATGGGAATATTTAGAAACATGCTTAACATATAATGACAATTAGTTTTACCATTTTATATGTAAAAACCTACACAATGAACTAATGCCTAGATGTTTTGGGAAGTGATACGATTCAGCAATGACAGGTTATAATACAATTTTATAAACATGACATAAGCAATTGATGATGATTCAAGCAACAGCAGGGAAGTGTACATAATCATTTGTATGGATGTACCAGAGCGTTTGAAACTTGTTCAAGGAACTTTTGATGTGCACACTATAGTGTTGACGTTGGCATTACAAAACCTTACCAGTAGAGGGCGCTGCCTTATACACATAAAAGCTTTACCCAACACTGGTTAGAGTACAGCTGCGATGGCCGAGTGGTTAAGGCGTTGGACTTGAAATCCAATGGGGTTTCCCCGCGCAGGTTCGAACCCTGCTCGCAGCGATATTTTTTAGTAAAGTAATTAATTTGTTTGGACTTACGACATTAGAATGTGCAGTTATTCTCATGGATTCTAACAACTCTTAGAATCTTAATCGTAAAAAAAGAGCATTATCTAGATTCTTTCGATTCTAGATCGAGATCATATTCTTTTTTGTGATGTATAGAAATACTTTGGTCTTTTTGGGATTTTTATATTGGAGAGCAGTAATATTTCAAAATTCAGCAGAGGAAAAGGACGTTTTCTGTGTGTATGAAAGAACTGGGTGGTGGAGCAGGCTATAGGGAGATTACCGGCGATGAGGTCAGTGCTAGCCTGTATATGTCACTCAAACAATGACGTCACATCTGCTTGGCTTTTCCGGTATGAAATGGGTGGAGCTCCGGTATCCCGGGTCTGGATTCTTTAGTGCTGGGAGAGAGAGATGAGTCTGGTAGCTTATGTGCAGCCATATTCGGTTTAGTGGACAATCCCGCCGGCTAACGCAAAAAACGCACCACTTCTAAAACGTGCGGACTTTTTAGTCTTACTTTTTAAATTACATAAACTGATTTTGGGATACTGATGGGAGAGAACATGGACGTCAGGCCAGGCTGATATTCAACGAAATAGAAAAGTCTCTCATCTCTTGTTTCTTTCAGAAGTGAAAAAGTGTCAGGCTTCACGTTAACGTTAGCCGGGGAAATCCGACGCAAATGGAAGCGGCAGGGCCAGGCTCCTGAAAAGTGACCGCAGGGAGTAAGCGCTGCAGCGGGGCTAGTCCGGTTCGAGCGCCGTTTATCGAGCTAAACGATAATGTTAGGGTTGTTTTGCTAGCTAGCTTAACGGCTAGCTCAATGGCTAGCTAGCAAGTTGGAGTCTGTAAGACTTCAGAGCTCCACCTTGGACAAGCAGAGATTTAATTTACTCACACACTCGCCCAGGATCCTTTCGTCTTAGTCGCCGGTAATCCCTTTCCGGGAAGGCTTTTTTTTATTATTATTAGCTTTAAATATTATAATAGATATTTTTGTCCTGTAGTAGGTAGGGAAGAGCGGTCAGGCAGCCTAGACAAAAATGTCGGCGAAGGTGCGTCTGAAGAAGTTGGAGCAGTTGCTTCTGGATGGCCAGCAGAATATCACCAGCTCCCTAAGTGTGGAGACTCTTCTGGATATTCTCATCTGTTTATATAACGAATGCAGCAGTTCGCCTTTAAAGCGGGAGAAACACGTGTCCGAGTTCATAGAATGGGGTAAGTGGGCTTGTATGACAGTGTGCTAATTACGACCACTAATTCCGACTTGTCTGTCTTTATTGTTGTCTGGGTATTGAAGATATCAGCAATTATCCAGGGTGCTTTCATAATGCTTCACCATTCAGAGATCATACAACTTCCAGTGACATCTTTCTCATCCCCCTGCTGAACCTTTTACAGGGCGGTGGTATCTTCAGACATTAGATTACTCACCCGCAGTCACAAATTCAGATCCCATCACTGGCGAGCTGCTGCCGCTGCTGGGCATTCTGCTTAGTTGTACAGATGATATGCATGTAATCCGCTCTGGATAATCGCATCTGATAAGTGCTCTAAATGTTTTATTTTCAGCCACATGTGTGTAATGTTTCTTTTTCTGCTTCTCCTTCTTTTACCCAGTAAGCCTTGTGCATCCTCATTTAATGTCAGGACAATTTGGGACATAGCTGACTTGGCTGGATGTTCAAGGTCTATCGCAATTCTTCTGTTAAAACACTTAATGTAGCTGTGTATAATTAGATTGTGGCCCATCGAATAATTAACAACATTGCAGTCATTATGCACTTGGTCTGCTATTATTATTCTTATCATTATCCTTGGGTTTTGAGCACAGGATGTATTCCACAAGCAGAAACCTCAAGAATCCATTAATTTTCGCGCTATGTAAAAGTATAGTTGAGCACAAAAGAGTCAACTGTGGTTTTTCTTACTTTAACCCTTGCATATATGGGATCTATAGATTCACAAGGGGCTTAAATTAAATCTGCAATTATTTTTAAAATGTCTAACCTCCAGATGCATTTGTCCTCCACAAAATCACAGCTCTGTGAAAAATGTTGAAGTGTGTGGGGTGTGTAGATTTTAAACACATATGCGACATAAGCAAGTTACAATTAGAACTTTTTAACCTGTATGTAATATTTTACTTTCATTCTGTTTTTCATATTTATGTATGGAGTAGTGACTGCATATCCAGCAACATCTTGTAAGTCAGAAGCATCCGGATTTACTGGTCAATATCTTGTGATGCAAAGCTCTGTGTAATTTCTGTGGGCCACGTTAGAGTGGATGATGTCAGAATCAGATCACACGTGTTGTAAGCCAGAAGTCTTTTTTTAACAGTACGATTTTTATCTTTTATCCTTATACTTTCACTTAGAAACTCAATTAATCTTAACATTGTAGACATACTTCTGCTATGTCAGTTTCTGTGCAGTTTTAATGAGGTGTTAAAGCAGTTACTTATTCAAACGTGTAATCGCTGCTTGTGGATGTATTTTTATTATTATTATTATTATTTCCACCACAATAATCATAGTACTCTAAACTAGCCTTCATTTATTAACCACTTTCTCAAAGTCCATACTGGACCCAATGTCAACTGCATATCTGATTGGGATAGGCAGCCCAATGAGAAGATGCTCTGCTTTGAGTGCATCATTGTGTTCTGTAATGAGATCTTACCCAGCAGCGTGTCTGCTCCAGAAAACAGCTGTGCTGTCCTTGAGGAACTCGTATTGAACAAGCTCATAGATTGAGACTCTGGCTCCAGGAATCAGGAAGTCGGTCTGTGTGTATCTGGTTACGCTGCTTCTTGGCTTGGTTACTTCCTGTCAGCAGTCCTGACTAGGAGAAAATAAATGGATAGTAGATACAGAGCATAAGGTTTGCAAATCTGATCCTGGCTCATTTACTGTCCTGCACATTAATGTTTTCTGTGCTCCTGTGATTGATCTAATCAGATAATTAACAACCTGGTCTCAGTTGAAGTGGGTGTTAAAGCAAGTATAGCATTCAAATGTTCATGAGTTGTGGGAATAGTGGTACAGAGGATGTTGTGTGAGGTCTAATTTTAAGGAAGTTCCTCTTACTTTGCAGGTTTTTGTGAGCTTAGGCTCTTAACGGACCACTGTTCAATTGTTCAAACCTGCTATTTTTTTTGCACTGTGTTCAAGTGTTGCACGCAGTAGTGATTCATTGCTTTAGCAGCACACCAGGGCCAGGACCTGGGGGAGCATTTATTATGTTATTGTCCCCTAAGCAAAGGCAATTTTCTTTAACTTGTGTCTTTCACTCTGAACTCATGACAAAACTGCATGTTTACTGTTAGGACGAAGGAATTTGGTTTAAAACGTCATAAATTGCGATGCAAGCATCTCGTTTTAAGACCCCTGGTTGAAGGGAGAAGCCGAGATTTATAAAAAAAAATTAAGTATCACTTATTTCTTTGCTTATTTTCAGCATAATTCTTTTAGCTTGTGTGACGTTGCTTGTTATTCGTTCAATAAAGTGATGCTCAAGCATGGCTCAACCAAATGTTGCCTTAACTATAAACAATCACTAAAACATTCTTCCAACTGAGATAGTGAAACAAACAAGACAGAAACTCTGTAAATATCTAATCGTCCACATCGACACACCAACAGAAACTTACGACCATGAACAATTTAACATAACTGGTACATTTGAGAAACCTACCACTGCATGGGAAGTCGGCTAATCTCTGCACCTTTTACCTCAACACACTATAGCAGAGGCTAAAATATCATACATGCTTAACTTATTCAATAATTTTATTTGCTGTCGGCTAGCTTTTGATTGGGTGTAAAATACCTGCATCTCTAAGGAACCCTGAATTTGTTAGTCGCTTAGTTAATGGTTTTTAAAATGATTCAGGAGGATAAATCTTTATTATTTCACCCCACCCATCTTGGAAAGCATCCCGGGGTTTCTTGAAAGGCACTATATAAAATGAATATATGATTATTATTATTATTATTAATAACAAAGGCCTATAGGTCCTGAGGCGGAAGATTTGGCTTCTGTAATGTGAGCATGCCACTGAACACAGTTCCTGCCATGATCTTATTGTTGACTTTTTTGTAGCTGGTCTACAGATGATTAGGCATGGTAACCAGTAAGCCTAATAACTCATATTAAACCATATACTCTTTTACTCAGTCTCTGTTGACTAGTTGTGCTTGTTGAGAATTTTCTTACTGTTATAGCCATGGCTACAATTACTAAAGACATTGCTACGATAATTGCCATGGCTTACTGCAAACCATTCATCCAATAAGAAAACAATTTCAGCCAGAGTGTGAGCCAGAGTATAAATCTACATGTCGATTTGTACTGTTTATTGATCATGTCATTACCAATGTCTGTAAATATAATATCTGCTATTAAGCACCTCTTTGGATCTGACAAATAGTGAACCAGGTAAATGTTTAAACATGCCTCTGGTGCTTGCCGGTAAACAGCATTGAGCCCTTTTTTCTGCTGAAGGCATGCTGCTGAGCAGGTTATGCCTCTTTCATTCTGCACCAGAGACAGAAAGTGTGAAAAGAGAGAAGGCCTGGCATTTCCCCATGGGAGCAGCGCTGTTAACCTGTGCCAGTCTCTAAAGCCAAGGCAATTGCTAGTCAAGCATAATGTGCTGCTAATAATCTTTTAACTAGGTGATGCTTCTCTTCAGGACACTTCACTTTCTAATACACAATCTTTTATAAGAATATAGTGTATAATTGGCACGGAAATGAGGATGGATCCATGCACAAAACGGCAGCAAGTTTATTAATCCTGTTTGCCTCAGTATCATTTCTAGAAATTTTCCAGAGTTGCTCTGGCACACATGTAACGTTCATCCCTGAGATGTTCCATGCAGGCGTGTTCACACTACAGATGAAATGCTCCATGTGCCTAGACAAGGGGCGGGTACTGGACAGAACGCTATGACGCATGTAAATGTACGCAGTAGACGTAGGAGATTTTTGTTTTGTTTACTGTAAGGGTGTGGGCTGACCAATAATAATAACCGTTTTTGTCAGCATTAATATTACATGTACTTATCTACGTATCTGCAATAACAGTGAAAGAGAGGAAAGAATTGTACATAAATCTTCTTTTTTTAACTTTTGTCGGACACGCTTAGTCTAATTGCATCATTTTTATTAATCATATGATGTGATTTCAATGAAGCTGAATTTCTTTCTGCAACTGTCCTGAAAAACATTCTTATCCTGTTTAACCCTCTAGGGTCACAGAGTGAAATACTTGGGAAAGACGGTGTGTCCTTGACCGGTGTGTAAGCGCTTCTACACACAAAATAGTTTCAACTTAATAAATAGCAAATAAAGATGGTGCTCGATCTGTTCTTTTTTCTTGTGCACAGACTTGTTCAAATGAGGAAAATAAATGGCACAGAGCACTAACTTTCTCTCGTGACAGAACAGGTTATATTTCTTATGGAAATTACAGGTGATATTATTGAGAGGAAAGGGTAATCAATTTTAAACGTTATTGTAGATTTGGAGCTTATGAGAAAACAACCGTGCAATCCCAATATGTCCGTGCAATATGTCAAAGTGATAAAATTGATTAATAAAAGTGAAAGTTAGTATATTATGTCTCAGGTTTCTGTAAAACCACTTTTAAGTCTTGTGATACATTTTGCCACTATGTTTGCACACAGCTGAATTGGTCTTCTGCATTTAACCCATCCATGCAGTAAAACACACAAATACACACACAGGTGAAGTGAGCACACGTGCCCGGAGCAGCCAGCACAGCTCCCAGGGAGCAATTGAGGGTTAGGTGCCTTGCCCATGACTTGTCGCTTCTTGGAATCGAACCAAGGACCTATTCGTTTCCTCAGTATATTGCATGCTATTTTTTCTCGTGATGACTATCTTGAATCTGCACCTTTGCATTTTCAGTCATCTCTTTCCAACCTCTAGAATATGACATGATCGTGATTCGCGCTTCAGCCGAAAGAAAGTCTGCTAATTTTGTTCCAATAGATATTTTTTATAAATAATTTTTTGGTCAGAATATCAAAAATAGGTCCATGGATTATAACAGAACCTGTTCGGTAATATCATGGTTTGGGCTGTTTTGCTGCATCTGGACATCATTATGTCAGAGAATTCTAAATAAAAATGTCAGGACATCTGTCCATGACCTGAATCTTGAGTAGGTGGGTCATGCAGCAAGACAATGACCCTAAGCACAAGTCATTCTACCAATCAATGGTAAAAAAAATAATAAAGTAAAAGGTTTAGTTGCTATTTTTGATGCACAGGGGTCAGACACGGATACAAAAAGCGAAGTTTCACGTACTTTTGCTACTCACAAATATGTTATATTGGATTATTTTCCTCAATAAATAAACGACCAAGTATAATATTTTTGTCTAATTTGCATTTTGTATAATTTACATTTAAGGTCATATCTGTGCAGAAATATAAAACCTTTTAAACAGCACATTATTTCCCCATACTCGCGTATATTTCAGAAATATTAGCTTGTTCTCCATATTGTTTTGATTTTCACAGTTTTTAAAGAACAACTGTATCGATACTATTTACAGTTCGGAGCCTGTTTGATGATGAGTCACAACATGGGCTTGAATAACCGAAAATTGTATGTCTATAAATAATGGCAACAGAAAGGGAGCTGTCGGTGGACAGTTCAGGAATAAAAATCTCTTTGTTTGTAGGTGACATCAGGAATGTTAAGGTGCACATTTCAATAATAAATTAAATGATTAAATGATGTCTATTAAATGAATAATTTCTGGACCAGGAACACCTGGATATTAACGGGTTGGGCCACCGTTTTAATTAATTACAGCATGCATAGATGTCAGGGAACAGACTCCACAAGATGGTGACCATCCTCTATATGCAAGTTGAACTAGGCCCATTTCATCCGCTCTGCTTGCTAGTACGACGCTCTCGTCTTGAATAAACCATATTTTGCTGGAATCTATGTGACCATTACTATGGCAGTAAATCTTATTACATAGTCATCATCAAAGCTGTATTTGGGACTGTCCGGACTGTTTAGGGGCAAAGCCATCATACCGACAGCATCATATTTAAGCTCACAAGAAGTCTAGGCTACAGATTTCTTTCCAGGTTTACTTCATGTAAGAATTTAAAAAAAAAAGCACAATTTTTGCAATGAAATGGAAAAAATATCTTATGTGCGGTTAAAAAAGTTCCAATTTAGTCATTAATCATATAGTTTTCTGCGTTTGATCTTTATTATTATTTAAAGTCCCCACACTACACGATTTGCTACATATTTATATGCCCTGCACTTACAGATCTTTGCGCAATTGGCGGCGCTGATTTTCAAAATCTTGCAGGAGTGTCTGCAAACTACCACATGGTGAGAGCGGGTAGGAGATTCTCATGCACATAAATATGGCAAATAGCGCGAGATCATTTCTATGTTAGTGCTACTGAAATTATTCCTGCAATAAAAAATGCTACTGCATATTTTATTTCCCTCTCTTCTTGCCTGCAAAGCACTTACTGCACCCATATAGGTGTGTGTTTCTGCGTGTGTGTGCTTGTTTGTGTGGCAGTACCAGGTAACGAAGGCTGGAGTTTAAACATCGGGTGAAAACCATCATGAATATCACCCAGCACTACCCTGATATGGTTTAGTAAGAATAGGAGTGTAATTGTTAACTTGCAAGACTTTAATCCCTGGCTCTTATATATGCTCTTAGATTATAGAAAGTGTCTATCACAAGCCCTGTGTGTCTTTTTGGGGTATAGGGTGCTCAGTGAGGCTCCAATAACCCTCCGGTTAACACGAATCTCATGAGGTGAAGTAGAGTTGTAAAATGTCTTTGCTGCTCAGAATGTTGAACCCTTATACGAGTTTGCATAAACCTGTAGCACAGCGCAGCATGGTCATTAATTATATGCCGCGTGGCTGCGTAGTTTACTGCCGCCTAATAAACAATCCTTTTTTTTGTTGGCAAATTTAATCTGTGTACACCGGTAGACTCTGTAGCAGATGAAATAAGTGCTGTGTCGTGCAGCCTGGATTTACCCCCTGCTGGAGACTTATTTTAATGTAATTGTACTATATCTACACAAACATTTGCTGTCGAGTTAATTTTGAGATTGATGCAGTGTGCGACAGCGATTGCCTACTAGAAGACAAACAAGCCACATACATTATGTGTAACAATGCATTGCTTTAAGATGAATACATTTCTAACTTGACTAAAGTAGTGCCCAAGAACAACCCTTATTTCGAATGCTTCATTTTTGAGGACTCGCGTTTAAGCAGTTCGCTTTGTTGGATAGCAGGACTTTAATGATGTCACAGTTGTTGTTATAGTATACGCCTGGGTGATAAACTCACCATTGCCTTTCTCTAATTAGTGATTGAAATGTATTTCCATCTACAGGGGTTAGACAATGAAACTGAAACACCTGTCATTTTAGTGTGGGAGGTTTCATGGCTAAATTGGACA
>JAOUQT010000031.1:2604951-2624793 GCA_025769995.1 Xyliphius kryptos
ATTTTTATTTTAATAAAAAAATAAATATTGAAAAGAATCTTGCGTATGTCATTAATAGACTCAGTATATTAAACAAAAGAGCACCTCGTATAAATATTAATGGCTACTCGGTTTTGCTGCAAAAAAGAAGCAGATTTAATAGTCAAAGTCTCCAGAAGATCGGCAGAATGCTCAGGGGCAGTCGTAGGCTTGTGGTTAAGGAACCAGCCTTGTGACCGGAAGGTCCCCGGTCCGATTCCTAGTAACACCAAGTCACGGCTGAAGTGCCCTTGGGCAAGGCACCTAACCCCCAGTTGCTCCCCAGGTGCTGCTCACTGCTCCGGGTATGTGTGCTCACTTCACCAGTGTGTGTGTATATGTGTGTTTCACTGCACGGATGGGTTAAATGCAGAGGATAAATTCCGCTGTGTGCAAAACATAGTGGCAAAAATGGATTACTTTTACCTTTTCAGTTTTAACATTGATGCATAAATTGACCTTGTAATATTTATAGAGCATCAGGAACAGGATGCACAGGTACTCTTGAGACTTTGACCTGTCATATTTGCTTCTTGTTGTACAGCAAAACCCAGCAGGCTTCCTATGGTCAGTTTGTAATATTTTGTGGGTGAAAGTAATGTTTCTTAAATCATTCTTTATTGACGTACTGTATAAACATGTTTAATAATATGGCACATAACATTTAGACGTGTTCTTTACCTGTCAGCCCCAAGTCATTTACACTGTATGTGAATGCTAGACTTATTGGCTCCTTTGAGTTTCAGATACAGTTGAGTCTGTAGAAGTCTCTCTGTTGAGAAATGTGTGATGGGTTTAGCTCTCCGTCATGTTTTTCTCCAGTAATGATACCGATGATGGTACTTTTGCTTGTTAACGTGAAATGAACTATTTCATTACACTACCTACAGACTTCCTGGTCATTGGGTATAAAAAAGAAGCCATGTTTTTATCTCTGATTTTAACTTTCTCTGTCCTTGATTTTTAACCTGCACATGTATGCTATAGAAGGGTGTGATCTGACTATACCAGACACATCAGACAACATTAGGAAACTGATGGTAAGAACGCGCAGCAAGAGAAAGTTCTTCTTTAAGGTTCCTGAAGAAGATCGTCTACAGCAGAGGAGGTAAGGGGCCTTAATGATATAGTGTCATAATCATTTCCCATCATCTTATCCATTGTAGCCTTTCTGTAATTATCTGCTCTGTCTATGTTTGACAGGGAGATGCTGAGGGACCCAGAAATGAGATCGAAACTGATCTCTAACCCGACAAATTTCAACCATGTAGCCCATATGGGTCCAGGAGACGGAATGCAAGTTCTCATGGATCTGCCCCTGGTAATGCTCTAATACTAGGTGCTAAAACACTAGGGGCTTTTTAACGTTAGTGACTTGTGAACCCAGTACTTATTGCTAACACTAACTGATTTTCTGTTTCTTATTTTAACTTTCAAAGCCTTTAATAAGACGGTTAAGTAATAGTTACTCAGTTAAAACATCATATTATACCGTAAAACCCATACCATATATTTATTAATGCTTGAACGTTTGTGAACACTTAAGAACTTGATTTATTTATTTTTAAATAAGATGAAAAAGATTTAACACACATGTATTTATTGAGAAATCATGATCTAATTTCATATCTCTGAACAGCAAAGGTGTGTGAAACGTTGATTTCAGTATCTGGTATGAAAATCCAATAACACATCCAGTAATTGTTGATTATGAATATCATGAAATATATAAAAATAATAGCAAACTGTTATTAGTGGAATTGCCATTAAACTGCTCACTTCGTCTCCATCCATAGCATTCCTGTTGAATTAAGGTCATGACTCTAGGTTCTCCATTACAAATGCTTAACTTTAATTGTCTTTAATCGTTCTTTTTTTTTTTTTTAATGGAGTGTGTTCTTAGGGTTGTTGTCTTGTTCATGACACATGTAATCCCGAGATTTATCTCAGACAGATCATTTTCCTTCGTAATTTTGGTATAATAATTAATGCGCAGTGGATAGTGCTGTGGCCTCATAGCAAGAGGACCCGGGTTCGATCACCGGGTGGGGCGACCTGGGAATTTCTGTGTGGAATTTGCCTGTTCTCCCCGTGTTTGCGTGGGTTTTCTCCGGGTCCTCCAGTTTTCTCCCACAGGCCAAAGACATGCACGCTAGGTAAATTGGAAATGCTAAATTGTCATTCTAAGTGAATTGGAGAAGATAATTGTCCAGTCCTAAGCCCGAAAGGGGTTGTGTCAGGAAGGGCATCCGGTGTAAAACATGTGCCAGATCCTAATGCGAGGAACTCGCTGTGGCGACCGCTGGTGATGGAAAAAGCCGAAAGATGGGGGGAAAAAGAAGAATAATGCATTGTTCTATAAGTGATTGCAAGCAATCCTGGACCCGATGCAGCAGTACAAGCACTTTCCATGATATTATGCACTGAACTAATCTTACTCTTGCCACTCGCACATATGTTTGTACTGGATCATTATTATTTAAATGCGTATAATATTTTTGTCTCATTTGTTTAGTTCTCTAAATCTAATTTTATTAACATTTATGTTCGTTCTTACTTCTGTTTATTCTTACAATCTGAAGTTAAAATGTTTCAAGCACCACTCTATAGTTTATACTCTCTGAGATGCTCTGAGTTGTCTTTCAGAGAAGTGATGTGTGACTAACTGTATTCATGATTGCATTGTCCGTTTACACACCTTGCCAAGATTGTATATCACCTTAACCTTTTTTTCCCTGTTATTTTAAAACGGCACACACTTCTCAATCCTTTTTCAGTCTGATGTCGAACTCTTTGCTGCTCTTCTGTTTTCCTGTTCAGTATTATCATCCTCGTTTCCATCCTGCCCCACTTTCTTCTTTCTCTCAAATTCACTCCTCCTCTTTTTCTCTCTGATCCTGATTTATGGTTGGGGTGGAAGCAGTCGTGTGAGACTCCCTCCCCCTCTTCCTCTCGACACCACGCCCTGATCTCCCCTCCGACCAACTTTGAGCACGTCTATCACATGAGTCCTGCCTCTGCTGGGCTCTACCTGCAGAAAGAGGCCTCCTCCCAGCAGAGCCTGCCTCAGCTTTCTTCCTCCTCTTCCTCACCCTCCACCTCCTCCCTCGGAAGGGTAGGCTGGCACCCCACTCCCTCTGCCCATCTGTTCTCACCCCACCCCTTTACCTCACCCTCTTCGCTCCTGTTATTTTCATATCATACAGACAGGTTGTCCCGGTCGTATCCAGGGCTTTAAAATGCAATAGCTTTGGCCACAGAGACAACGAGACTGCATTATTGAACCTCCGATTCGGCTTGTATTCTGAACCGGAGCTTGTTATTAATGAACTGCAATGTGCGCAGTCAGATTTGCATTTTTATTCCCAAAATATTTATTATACAGATTAATTAAACTAAAAAAGTAAACTTACTGGCTGAAGTGAAAATTCCACACAGCTTTGAAAACACTTGTTTTTTTACCGCTTGAATCTAATTGTATTTCTCACGGCCACAGAGTGTGATGCCTTCTGCTCAGGATGATTCATATAAGGACAGGCCACGTCCCCTGTCTAGTATTTCAAGGCAGCAGAGGAGTAAGACTCACATCACCCGCACAGCCTCAGGTCCTTACATTCATTCATCACACACTGAATATTACACAGAGCTTAGTCTTTCATGGTGCTTCATCATCATATTTAAACTAATAATATTTCAATTGATTCTGCTTTTACCTCTAGGGGGTGGGGATTTCATAGGAGCCGGGTCATCACGCAACATCTCAGATCCCGATCAGGACTTTGAAAGAGAGGTAAAACTGTTTGAATAAAGAAGCTTAATGTCTCTCCTATTAAAGCACTCAGCTGGTGTAAATTACACTTACATTATGCCCAACTGGTCCTTCATAAAGCGTTTTAATACATGATTTATTGCTGTTGCAAGCAAACCGCTAATGCTCTTTTTCCATCATGCTGGATATGGAACTATATTAAGGCGTCCCCACTAGTTTCGACAAGCATGTAATAGAAGTTTGGTACCAGGCCAATGGTAGTCCATTTTAACTGGTAATTTAGAACGTGAAATGTGTAATTTTGCAAAAATGTTTGATTGCTAGAATGAATTTAGCCCCTCACCCCAAACCTATCTATCAACCAAAACCACTTCAAACTGATGAACAACACCAATGACCATTATTATGAAAGGTTGATTAATTTAACAAAAAACAATTTTAGATGTTTTTGGTATATAAAATATCAATACTGTGTCTCTTACTTGCTTTATTGTTTTGGTGCATACTGAGCATACGGTCATGATTTTATCAGTCTATTATTCAATGTTTAATCCATATGCTAGGCTTTCCATGCTTATCCAGGGAGAACGTTTCAGGCGCTGGGCAATTTTACCCAGGACAGGGTGCCACTTCATCACTAGGCACACACTATGTGGGGCAATTTAAAGCACCCAATTTACCTTTAATCCATGTTTTTGGGAGGAAACTGGAAAGTTCTGAGGAAACCCACATGGAACGGTGTGTGTGGGGGGGGGGGGGCATGTTTGGAGACATGTAAACTTTACCTCGATTGGGATTCGAAATGCTTTCCCCAGCACTAAGAGGCGAACATGCTAATCACGCTAATCACTATTTTTATATTTATCTAATTCTATGTAGTTGTTCAGTGTTTGAATCTATTTTTGTTTTTTCGTTATGTTTTTAAAGAATTACTGTTATGTATTAATTTATATATATTAATAATGTACTTTTACACTGAGCAGCATCAGTTTTAGAAACATGGTGCCATTCCTTTTAATCTTATTTTTTATGTTACACTAATGATTATAAATAGCCCATATTAAATTATAATGCTAAATAAATGACATAGCTGCATACTGTACTATCACCAATAAATGTAAAGCAGGGAAACAACCTGGACAGCCAGTCTACTGCAGGACAGATCTATTCCTGCACAGAGGTAACTTGGTTCACAGACTAGCTTTTTATTTAGATTGAAAGCCGACCTTATTAATCCCTTTTGGAAATCAAGGCCAGGACCCTACAGCTGTGAAGCAAGAGCACTAACTACTACACAATCATGCCATACAAGAACAAAACTCAAGAAAGAAACACAATTGATTTATTTTGTTACTTTTACCATTTAACTAAAGAATTTTTACCCCCCAGTTTTAAAACCTACTAGAGTTTTTTTATATTAACTTTGGTATAAAAAATGTGTATTTTTTAGTAACTTGTCTCCTTCTGTCTTCCTCCTTTTCTGCAGCCGGACTCGGACTCCACCAAACACTCCACTCCCTCCAACAGCTCAAACCCCAGCAGCCCCCCGAGCCCTAATTCCCCCCACCGTAGTCAGCTCACGCTGGATGGCTTGGAACACACCCTGGATGGCTGAGCGAAGAGCCCACCCCCTCCACCCGACATCCACCTCTTTAGTTTCTCATACCATTCCTCTATGCTCTGATTGGACTTGCTACAAAGTGCCAAGACTTGATGTCTCATCTCTGTCTCAACCGAAAGCTCAGCCTCCCTTCATCGTCGTTATAGCTGAATCCACCCGCTTATCAGCTGCGTGGAAAGCAAACTGGACTGAACGGAGATGCTGAACGGAGATGTCATCTATTTAAGGGGGTCTTTTTTTTTTTTTTTTAAGAAAAAAAAAATATCTGAGCTCCTGCCATGTCTGGCAGCTGGATGTGTATAAAGTCCCTTATCTGGAGCGTAGCCAACAGGGTCCAATCATTGGTGTATAAATTATTTTAGCTAAATTCTTTAACATTCTTTTTCCGCTTAATAGATGTATAGGTCACAGCTGTCGAGCAAATTAAAATTGGCAGGAAATCAGAAGTTTGTGGGGGGAAAAATCACGGTGAACTGCTTACTACGAAACAGACTTGGTTCCTTTGAATTACAGGCGCGAGGGAAATGTTTTGACAATGTTATATTCTTACAGTACACTTGTTCACTCATCACATGGTGGTAGGAAGGAACTGAGAACTCTTTAGATATGGAGACGGAGGACATCCCTATTTAATTCAGTAATGAAAACGCCTTTCAACTGAGCCGCGATCAGTGACGGTTAACTTTCTGATCTAGTCGCCTCGGACCAGTTAGCAGAAAAGGCAGTGACGCTATCATACTGGGGATTTTAAGCCAAACTCTAGTGGGCACTTTTAATGTTTTTGTTTTTGTTTTTTTTCCACTTCTGCATTCAGCCAGCCTTTGTGTAATATACATATTTTAACCTAGATGTTTGACACAAAAGATATCTAGCTGGAAAAACACTGCTCCTAAATAAGAAGAAACTAAAGTGAACCGAAGCGAGACTTCACATATAGATAAGGGTTTTAACAAGAATGATGTAAACATCTAATGGACCACACTTATTCATAGGATTTTTTTTAGTTATTCCGAAACTGCTGCTGCTGCTTTTATGTGCTTTATAAAGAAATAAATATGTGATAAGATTCTCACTGCAGCCATGTTGAGTCCCCTGGCATCAAAACGGTTGCTTTGTGGAGGAGCACGTGACCATGTGTGCGAAACTCAGAGGATTGTAACTCTGAAGCGAGTGTGTCCGAGGTCCGTCACACGAGAGTTCCGGGCATGCCTGATTCCTCCCGATTCTCAACAGGGTGCCTTCAGTGCCATTTAGTGTTACAGCGAAATGTTGTCCACTAAAGCATTTCAATCATTTTATTAAAGCCATGCTAATAATGATGTTTTATTCCCTCCCTCTCCTCCGAAACACTGTATGAAACTTGCACATGAACATGTTTTAATCCTTGGAATTTTTGTGTGATGGTGGTATCTGTCCTATATCTTACTTTTCTTTTCCCCACCCCTCTCATTGACTTTTCAGCTTGTAACGGAACCGAACTTTTCTCATTAAAAAAAAACACTACTGCTTTTATTTCCAAAGTAAAATCACAAGTGAAAATCTTTGTAATTATTGATTTGTTGGTCTTAAATTTGAACAAAAAAATAAAAAGAGCATCTGTGGCGCTTTTGTTGTCTAAACACTGTGTAATCTGGTACTGAAACATGTCTTATGTTGTAGCTGATGTTGTGTAAAATGCACTAAACAAATTTAATCATTCTTGCTGGATGTTCCGAATGAAACAAGCATTCAACAGCATGTCCACTTCAAAAGAAGGAAGGTTCTGCCTTAAAAAAAAAAAAAAAAAAATGGTGCGGCTTACAAAGTTTAAAGACCTTTATTGTCCCTGGTAATTGTTTCTAGGCTGACTTGTGCGTTATTTTGCATAAAAATACTTAGAGACATGTTTGCACTTGAATCTTTTGTAATGCAGATACTAATAACTAATAATAGTTTGTTAATTTAAATATACACACAAAAAGTGAAATGATCTATTTTGCCTGCTGTATTCCCACAGATTTATTTATTCTCCATGTTTAACCCACTGTGCAGTGAAACGCACATATACATACACTGAGTGAAGTGAGCACACATCCCTGGAGTGGGGGCCATGGTGCAGGCGTCATTAAGTCTAGTATCTTAGTTATTTCAGTTAATTTATTTGTTTTTTAGTAAATACTTTTTCATGAGGCTTTGATTTATTGATAAGCCAGTTTCCAAAACCCTGATTTACCGATGAGTCTGCTACGAAAACATTTATCTATTGATGCATCGATTTGGGAGACATTATTCATAAGCCTCTTCCCATAACTGATTTATTGATGAGTCTTTTCTTATGAAACTGATTTATTGATGAGCTTATTTCCGAAATATTGATTTATTGATAAGACCAGACTAAATAGTAGAAATCCTTTCGGGTTATTAAGCCACAGTTTTAATCATACATGAATGTTTATGTAGCTTTCATTTTTAGAACTCTTACCTCAAAAAAGTCATTTCTGCTTGGAATTTGCATGTTCTGTCTTAAAGTAACTTTTTTGGCATGACCATGTAGACAATATTGCCAAATATTATAAAAAAAAATAAATAAAGGTACAATAAAAGCAACCCAATAAATTACAACAGTTAACACTGAGCATGTGAGAGAGTCAAGATTCTTTGGAGAGCGATGTACTGCCTGCAACATCCTTCAGCATGACCGGTGGGTCAGTAATGATGTAAGGTGGCATTTCTTTGGAGGGCCACACCGCCCTCCATGTGCTCGCCATAGGTAGCCTGACTGTTATTAGGTACCGAGATGAGTTCCTCAGACCCCTTGTAAGACCATATGCGGGTGCGGTTGGCCCTGGGTTTCTTCTAATGCAGGACACACTCCAGCCACTAGACCTCAAGTGGCTGGAGTGTGCCAGCAGTTCTTGCAAGATAAAGGCATTGAAGCTATAGACTTGCCCATCCGTTTCCCAGACCTAAATACGATTGAGCACATCTGGGAAACCATGTCTCGCTCCATCCACCATCATCACCGGATGCTTTAGTCCATGTCTGGGAGGAGATCCCTCAGGAGACCATCCGCCACCTCATCAGGAGCCTGTCCGGGTGTTATAAGGAGGTCATACAGACCACACACAATACTGAGCTTTATTTTGACTTGTTTTAAGAACATTACATCAAAGTTGGATCTGTAGTGTGTTTGTCCACTTTAATTTTGTGTGTAACTCCAAATCCAGGCCTCCATTGGTTAATAAAATTGATTTCCATATATGATTTTTGTGTGATTTTGTTGTCAGCACATTGAACTTTGTACAAAACAAAATTTTCGATGAGAATATTTCATTTATTCAGATCTAGGATGTGTTATTTGAGTTTTCCCTTCATTTTTTATTTTATTTTTTTGAGAAGTGTATACACACACACATTTCTCTCTCTCTTGTCTTTGTAACCTGCGGATTTCTTCCACATGTGAGGTCAAATACTGAACTGTGTAGTGTATTTAAAAGTGCTCGTCTGTTTGTGCTTTGTAATGAACTGTGAATCGGGATGGATGACTGAAAAACTTTATAATCCGCCTATTACAGGATGACAGCGGCGAGAGAGGACTTTTAGTTTGACAACCTTGAGAACGAAAGGCAACCAGGAAATATAGCCGTGACGTTTAATGCCTGCTTTAGCTTCAGAATTTATAAGGTAAGCTGTTATGAAATATATATTTTTTTTCTTCAGACATTAATGTCACTTAAACCTTGCAACGGTTTCTGTCTGTGAAAATAGATAAGCGGCTGGTTTTGTAGGCGGCAGTGACAGGGAAAGCTTCTGACTGCAGAACACAAACCTGATTTCCATCCGTTTAAAAAAGAAACAAACATTAAAACTCCGTTGGCATTAACTACTGTTTATATAATATAACTGAATTATATCTTAAACCACACCTTCATTGGAAACTACATTCACATCGAGATTTAACCTTCAAATTTTAGATTTCATTTTTATTTAAATCATTTAAATGTACCTTTAATGAAATGCCTTAATTGATTGCGTGACTCTTGTGTAGATGAGTCGCATGAAACAAGAAGAGGATGATTACTGGGACAGTGTCAAATTTCGTGCCTTCACCTTTGATGATGAAGATGATGAATTTACAAAGGTACATGTCTCTTCCTCACAATGTAACACTTGTAAATGAAGCTCTGGCAATTGGGACACGCCTCATTTTGGTCCATGTTATCAGTTCCACTTACTGTAAGGATGGACTTTGTAGTTCTACAATTACATACTGTAGTCCATCTGTTTGTGGACTACAGTACATTTTCATTTGGTCATTTAGCTGAGACTTTTATCCAAAGCGACTTACAAATAGGGAGGCACAGTGGCTAAATGGTTTGCATGTTCGCCTCTCAGTGCTGGGGATTCCTGGTTCGAATCCCAATCTGTGTGGCGTTTCGATGTCCTTCTTGTGACTGCGTGGGTTTTCCCCTGGATTCTCCAGTTTACTCCCACAGTCCACAAACATGAATTCAAGCTAAATTGAATGCTCTAAATTGCCTCGTATAGTGTGTTTTTGTGTGGGTGAGTGAGTGCCCAGCGATGGATTGGCACCCGGTCCTGGGTGTATCTGCCCAGCGCCCAAGACATTCTTCCCTGGATGGGCATGGGGAACCCCACATACTGTATACATCCACTTTACTCTATTTTCTTAGTTCAAGTTATTTAGTTATATAGCGCTTTTTTACAGCCAGGCATTGTCACAAAGCAGCTCTACAGTGTAATGAGACTAAACTCCAAAGAGCAAGCCAAAGCGACAATTTTATACATTTTAGACAGTTTCTCTGCACCTGATTTAAAAGCCAAAAAGATACATAATGGAAGCATGTAGAAAAAAACATAAATATAGGGTTTTACTTATTTTTTTAGTCTCCTACATCTCAGACTCACCTTATTTTATAAAACAAATATTTAAATACTGTCTCACTTAACACAGGGTTCTGTTTTTATAGGTAAAGAAACATTAGTCTAACAGAAATTTTTACTATTAACAATTCTTTACAGCTTAAAGAGTCTAAACGTGCTGTGAACAGCATCCTGGTGGATGAATATGATGATGATGATGATGTACAGAAGGTCAGCTGGAGCGGGGATCCTGTTGGAAGTAAGTTTGTTCTCACTTGCAGAAATTCTGTTTTTTTTTTTTTTTTTTTTTAACTTAGATATTTCTAACCTCTGCCTCTTATTTTTAAACTGCAGGTATCTCCTGGTCAGTCAAAGAGACAGCATCTGATAGCCGTTCAGGTGCAGAACAGGCCTTTCCAAAAATCAGCACCACCCCCTCACTACCTAAGCAGGGTTCCAGTTACTCACTAAGTTCTTTGTTTAAAGGTATTCTTCCGAATCTTCTTTCAGTCGTTTTGTTATTGTGTACAGTGTGTGCTACACTGTTTATATTCAAAATGATAAATGTTGCATACATTGAAAACAATGTTATTTTTTATGTCATTCATTAGAATAAAAACGGTGATGTGTAAATTAATGATTCAGCAAATAATACAATGACTGGCTTTCCAGAAGACATAAAGTACATAAAAACACACTCTTCAACATGTTTTCAGTAGTTAAATATATTTTTTTTAAAAACTGTTGGCATGGTGGCTTAGTGGTTACATTCGCCTCTCAGCGCTGGGGATTCCTGGTTCGAATTCCTATCTGGGTGGAGTTTCCATAGTTCTCCCTGTGTCCGCATGGTTTTCTTCCTGGTTCTCTGGTTTCCTGCCATATTCCAAAAATATGGATTCAATGTAAACTGAATGCTCTAAATTGCCCCATATAGTGTGTGTTTTTGTGTGTCGCTGTGTGAGTAAGTGTGTGCCCAGTGATGGATTGGCGCCCTGTCCTGGGTGTATCTGCCCAATGCCCGAGATGTTCTCCCCTGGATGGACATGGGGAACCCCACCGCGACCCTAGTAGAGGAATAAGCGGTTTCCACGTTTGACCAGGATGTTTACTATTGAATAGCAACAAACATTTATTTATTATCTTCTGCTTAAGCCTCTACTAGGGTCCCGGAGGTAGGGGGGTTGTCTCCCAGGACAGGGTGCCAAGCAATTCTGGGCACACACTCACTCTCACACACAGACTATATAGAGACCGTATAAAGCAGTGTATTGACCCTGAATCCATGTTTTTGGCCTGTGGGAGGAAACCAGAAAACCCACGGGGGCAATATGGAAACCCAACCTAGATTGGGATTCAAACCTGGAATCCCAGCGCTAAGAGGTGAATGTGTTAATCAATCATAACTTAAAAAAAAAAAACAGGGATGTGTATTGCTCTTTTATTGAACTTTAAATTGTATTTGTTTTTTTAATTATTCTTTGTCTCTTTCACTTTAGCAAGGAATAATTCATTCAAGTCTTTTTCTGAATGTAGGTCCTTACATCACAATTACATTTTTGTACCACATTTCTTTTGCTTAGTGTGGTTAATCTGTCATGTTGAACTTTGTCTGCTGTTTAGCTTTGAATGACACTTCGACCAGAGCTTATGCACCACAGCTACGCAAGCCAAGGTCAGAGTGTCAGGTACACGCGCTTCACTCAAACTCTCACTGTTTCATTCATTAGAGTTTGAGGCAGAATCACTGAGGAACTTTCCACTGTGACATGTTTTCTAGTGGTTTAAATTTTTGCTTTTGTTCTTGTTTGCTGATTTTAAATCAGCATTGGCCTGCTGCTGGTTTGTCAGGTGTTATTGTTGGACCAGTCAAGTGGCGTAAGTATTTCCAGGAACCATAAACATAAACTATAACAGGTTTTAGAAAATGCCAAAATTCAACATTGTATTAGGATGGGATTTATATATGAATAGAGAGCTATGTATATTTGTAGTTTACACATACAAAAGTCTTGTAATACATTTACCTTTTTTAATGGCAAGAACCAATGTATTATATAAATGTTATTCTCTAGTTTTGGATGGTTTTTGTGGTCTGGTTTGAAGGCATTACAACTATGTGGAATTGTAGTGCTTATTTTAATATACAAAGACAATTCTAAGTATAAGAACTAAAAGTCGCTTTTCAAAATAATCCTTTGTCATTTTTTTATTTTTATTTATTTATTTTTTTTTACACTTAACGGATCATAGTATAAGATTTGAAATTAGTGTATTAGGAGAAAATGAGTGTAGTTTTCATTTTTATAGATTTAATTATGTATAATCACCTGCAAATAAAATTCACTTTCATTTCCGTACATTAAAATAAGCTATTTATTAGTGTACATAAAAGTCGGTGTTATTTTAGGAGACCTCCATCCACATTTATGCTGTGGCCGCATTGGTTGTTCAAAAGAAGGTCATAGAAATTGCAATCTGCCCAAATACCACAAGAGGCCGCTAAATCCCATATACACCTTCATTGAGTTCAAAGTCATGTTTTCAATAATGTAATTTTTTTAATATAACATTAGAAAGCTAACCAACTAGACATGGGTATATACCACATATGATAACATTGGGTCAGATCAACATATATAATAACATTTTACAGACTATATAATCTTAAATTTCTGCCACATCTGTGAACAAACAATCCGTGGCCATGTAACTAGCTGTGCAAAAAATATTGCTTATCACTTATTGGTACATGCATAATGGCATGTGTTTGAATTGATTTAACATCAATGAACTTTGATTACAGGATTATTCGGGTGAGTGGAGCATTGAGGAGACTGTAAAGAGGATGCGCCAAGGAAAAGTAAGAAATTGGTTTTATTATATTTTTTATTCATTATTTTAAACCATTATCACAGGAGTTTTCCAGTTTTATCAATTAAATGTTTATTACTAATTGGTGATGGTGTTTACTGCAATTGGAGTAAATCTTAATTTGCACATAATTGGCCGCTTTTTGGTGGTTGTATATAAACCGCCACATGTTTCCGAAGAGTAAATTGGCCAAAATTGTTCCTGTCACCACTGTTAACTCCTCCTACTTTCTTTTTCTCTCGTGTCTTATATATGCTGCACACCAACAATTAGGGAGACCTCCATCAGATTTGTTAATTATCTTTAACTGCCATCACTCTGCTCCGTTCCAACTTTTACACTGAGAAACATCCATTCTAATTGGGTCCTTCCATAGACATGCACTGATTTAAGAAAAAAACTGAGTAAAACATGCAGAAAGCCAAAAGAACATCCACAGAACCCAACATAGACAGTTACCAGAACACACTGGCCATAAGTCCTATAATTAGAGGAATAGTGTCTATATAATTGTTGTAAAAAATACACATGTATTCAGAAACAGGACAAAAATCCAGAGAAGTATGTTTCAGTTTTATTTTAAATACATGTTCATCAAGTGCTATTAAAAATGTGAAGTTAAAACAAACGTGGAACAGCCATGGACGTTGCCAAAGCTCAGACCTTGGTCTGATGAAGAATCTGTGGCAGAGCGTGTTTGTTTTGCTTTGGAAAAATGACATGAATTTCAGGATCCAGATGTGAAGGCTGGTACAATCAGATCTCAAAAGACTTACAGCTGTGATTCTGAAGGTGGTTTGACTTAGCATTGCTTTAGAGGGGTACATACTTCCACCACAAACAAATATTCAGGTTTTCACAATGGGCAATTAACCTTTGTGTCAAACTAAATTACATATTAAATGTGGTGAACATATTGTGTAAATTAAGTTGTAAATATCCAAATTAGGTTCATTTATACTTCAACATTACAAAATATGGAAATGTTTAAGGGATGAAGAATAATGTCCTGCTACGTCAGTTCAGAAAAAAAATATTTTTATATAAGAAAGCTGTTTTGAAAACTTTTTTGCAGGCATATTATTTGGAGCGGTTTCGTTCACTACCAGACAAACTAGACCTGCTGGATGAAGCCGTCAGAGCTCATGATGGCAACGTTATCACTGCTGTAATGTATCTGCATTTCTTCAGAACATTGATCTAATGCATCACACTGATAGTTTACATACATGCAGGGTGAGCAATAAAGTCTACTATCAAGTATTTATTAATGATCAGATTTTCTTTTTTACAGGTCCTAATATATTTAAAAAAGTCCTTACATAAAGGTGAGCAGCTATAAGTTAAATTAAATTCTTTAAAATAACGGGCTTTAGAAAAGACATAACATTACTTTTTGCTTTGATAACGTTACAGAAATCCTCTTCCGGGAGTTATTGTTAAGGGAAATCGCTTTGCGTCATTATATCCACTATTTAAAGGAAATGGAGGAACAAAAACATTTATTAGAGTTAATGAAGTAAGTATGCATTGTTATTCTAATCATCTAATCTCATGTCTGGTTAGTTTGTTCGTTTTGAAATTAAACTTTAGCCTTCAATCACAAACACTGCAGACCATGCACATGTGCAGGGTTATTACACTATATGAACAAATGTATTGGAACACATCTTTTAATCACTACATTCATATGTTTTCTTCAGTCCCATTGCTACAGGTTTATAAAATCAATCATGCTTTCAAGTTTGTTGTAGCATGATTGTTAAAGACAGAATATCTTGGTCCTTACAAAATACCTGAATGGCCTGGCATTAAAAGTCCTGTACATGTAATGTGTAAGTGTTCTAATACGAAATTCAGCATTAAACTGATTATTTCCTTATAAGTCCTTATAAACTTACTTTACACAAAATAAAATACTGGTATAATAAAATGAACTCAACACCTAAAAGTTTTAATGAAATGAAAACATGTCAGACCAGACGGAGGGAGCTGAGTGATTTGTTTTTTTTATCCGTCCACTAAACGTGAATTTGTTTTAGAATCTTGTCAATAAAATATTTGTAATTGGGTTTTTGCATGCAGTTGTTGTGTTTGAATATCTGCCATTTTCCACTGTAATCTCATCACATGACTATATTACAGGGCTCTTGGCAGAACAGAGGACATGGCGGTAGGTGCCAATTGTTGTAAACCTATTTTAAAATGTTTAGTCTCATGTCGAAATCTGGAGACTTTTGCTTAAATGACACGGACTGTTGATTTATCAACAAATCAATCCCATTGCATAATTGTATATTTAGTATAAGCCATTACTGTTATTTAATAATGTTGAAATCAGTAAATGAACAGCAACTATGTGCAAATGTTTTGTTTGGAGTTTTAATTTAACAAAAATGTAATCTGGCAGTAAAAAAAAACCTTGCATATGCTAAAACTTTTAAAGCAAGCCAATTGTAGTTCTCAAACTGTATGTGTAACAAAAAAAGCTACATGATTTTTGTAATTGAACAGTTATTACAGTACAAAGAGCATTTAAATATAAAAGATGAAAGCCAACGGAGGGACTTCCTTAAAAGCTGTTTGAGGTGAGAACAGAATTTGACAAACCATGTAAAGATAAATCCTCTTTAACCCTGATGAGTGCTGAATACTGGACTTTATCTTGTTTATTAGTCTTCCTTTCTCGCAAGATGATGCTACTCACGTGCAAGACCACTATACTCTTTTGGAGAGACAGATCATTATTGAGGTAAGAGCAGCTTGTCTTGTATTAGAAACACATTAATGGGATGAGGTTTATTTTCGGCAAAAGGATGCTAAGGAATAAACCACCAGGAAGGCCAAAGGTGAGGTTTATGGATGTGGTGAGGGAGGATACTCAGGATAGGGTAAGATGGAGAAAAAGGATCTGATGTGGTGACATCTAATGGAAACTGATAAAGAACAAGAAGAAGCTTCATGCCAAATACAAAACTATGTTCCACATTTACTGCTGTCACACAGATGGTTCTTGTGTCCAAATGTTTTGCAAAGAGGGACAAATTCAATAAAGAGTGTGGTGGCTCAGTGGTTAAGGTGTTGGGCGATCTATCTAAGTGTTGTGGATTCAAATCCCAGCTTCACTGAGGTTACCAATGTGGGTCCTTGAGCAAAGCCCTTAACCTTTATTGCTCCAGGGGTTCTGTATGTAACCTGGTGTTCTGACCCCAACTGTTAAGTGAAGATGTCCAGGGGCCAGTAATTCCTCTTAACATTTTTTCACGACAAAAGTTCTATGAAAATACACACTTATAAAACAATTTTCATTGTCACATTTACCTTCAAATGTAACTGAATATAAGCCACTCAGGCGTGAACAACTCTACAGCCACAATTCTTTCATATCTGAAGAATCAGATAACATTAATCGTATGAAACACAGTGCCCTCCATAATTATTGTCACCTCTAGATAAAATGTCTTAAAAGCCTTAAAGTAAATGAATGATTTATTACAAAAGCATTATTGCATTCTAAAAATGTTTTGAAAATGCAACCTTCAACTCAAGTAAAAAGAAAAATACATTCTTGGAAATAAATGTATTTGAAACATTCAGGTCATTTCTACTGTAGTTTTTAAAGTAGATCAAAGTGTATCGAGTAACCTTTGATTAGTAATTCTTCTCTTCCTGTTTTCTTGGGTATAAATATGGCCTTACAAAGAGGCTTTTTCTTAATCACTCTTAAACATGAGCGAGGCAAGAGAACACACTAAGTAAGGCAGATGTGTGTCGACCTTCATAAATCAGGGAATGGCCACAAGAAAATAGCCCCTCACCTACAGATGCTCTTATCTACATTCAGAGCAATCATCAAAAAGTTCAAAACATCTGGAACTTGACAAACAAGCCTGGAAGAGGACGCAAATGTATATTGCCACCACGCACAGTGAGAAGGATGGTAAGTTCTCCAAAGCTCACTGTGAGAGAATTGTAGCGAATGGTAGCGTCTTGGGGTTACGACGTCTCCCAAGCAAACAACAGGCGCCATTACACGCCAGCAAGCTGTTTGGAAGGCATGCATGGAGAAAGTTTCTGAGTTATGCTCATAAGTGTAAACAATGGGTGCATTGGAGAAAACCCAGGACTCTGGAAAATTTAGAGAGGTTGTGTAAATCCCAGGTCCACTGAATTTACCAATGTGGGTCCTTGAGCAAGACCCTTAACCCTCATTGCTCCAGGGTCCTGCATCAACCCTGTGTTCTGACCCCAACCAAATTGGGATCCCTATAAGTCGCTTTGGATAAAAGCGTCTGCTAAATAACTAAATGTAAATGATCTGCACAGCCGCTCATTTGGCATCGTGTGGTAATCAGTGATCAATCTGGGACAACAGGTTTGCTCTGCAGTAGTGCGGAACAGCCATGTGATTTATATCAACTTGCAGAAAACTGGAGTAATATCAGAGTGCCACAATATTTTTCATGCCATTCTAGTTGGATACTCTTGATCCCAAGCACTTTAAACCAAATTGTGTTTAAAATGAAACAAACATTTTGCTTTATTCTATTAAACAAAATAAAGAAAACTGTGTCGTTCATGGAGGTTGAAAATGAAAAGGCGATAAAACAGAATGTGCGAGCATGTGGTACAGCCAGGCAGAAAAGCCATGTGAATGCCATGCCTGGTCATGTGGCTTTCATTTGGGGCCACAGTAATCAAGCGCCGTCTGCATTAGTGGGGTTTGTTCCCGGCCCCCGCTTCCCTTCCCGTTACCGGTCTCCTGTTGAACCCTCCGATGCACTTTCAGGATTTGTTTGTAATCCTTATACATTTCCGTTTGCCCACCCATTCAGTCCACAAAGCCTATGCAATGTCAAATGCTTCAGAATTATGATGAATACTTGGGTCAGGTTTTGATCACTGTATATATTTGGAAATAATAATTACAGTACAGCGCATTAAATCCTCACAGCTGCTGAGTAGTTAGACATATGATGGATTTCTAAAAATGTCCTTGAGGTATTTAAGATATTTCATTGGGTTCTTTATGAGGAGATCGACTGGCTCTGTGTAAAACAAGTTCACAAATAATTACTTACAGGTAATAAAGCAATACGGCACAAGAGGGCGTGCATTATTGCGAATAAACCACAGAAAAGAGGTGTTATTAGGCACGAGGGGCGAGTGGTCACCTTATACGCCTACACCACTTCCCGTGGTTTATTCACAATAATGCACAACCTCGAGTGCGTTACCGCTTTTATAAACACTATAATAAAAAAACACTAATTAAATATAATTAAATAAATATGTTGACAAAGCAAAAAACACCAATTAACACTCCTTCCGCAAAATAATCGTTTTTTTTTTAATGAACCCTAACGCACATAGAACATTTCCGGTTTCTGAAACTATAAATACTGACGTCTAGTGGCCAAATTACAAAATGCAGTTAATGGAAAACTTCGGGAAACAGTGTATTTTATATCGCACATTTATACGAATGCGAAGTGGTCAGAGGTGTGGGTTATTAGTGAATAATGTCACGGCTAGACAAGCAGCTCAGCCAATCAGAGTTAAAGACAGGAACTACCCCTTTTATAAGAGGGCATGCATTATTGTGAATAAACACCGGAAAAAAGGTTCATCGTTTTTGCAATGAATGAACATTAACAAGTTACAATAAAGTGTAAGAATGACATTCATAAGAAAAATATGTTCCCCTTGCCTGTTCACTTTGTAATAACAATAAAAAAAACGTAGATTCGATTTTTTTTATGTTAATATTCAACAAAAGCCCCGTTTTGTTTTTTTTCCCGATAACAAAACAATTGCATGGTTATATTAAATAATTAACAAACATAAGAAACCGTGCTTTGTTTCTGGGATTTCTGGCACTTTTTTAATAAGTTAGTTAATAATAATAATAATAATAATAATAACTATAATAATCGTGATTATTTCTTAAACAATAAATGAACCCTCAAAAACTGCAAAACGCTAATAAACATACAAATTGTATTCATTTATGCTATTCCAAATGTATTGATCGATAAATATAGCATAACATTGTGCGTTTGTATGTGCATGTGTGGGTCCTGTTGAATTATTTAGCACACAGGTCTAATGAATCGATCCATAATTACAATATTAGCCAAAATGTATCCATTTTAACATCCAGCCCATTCATATAGAATCACCGGATTGTTGATCTACAAGTTATTATTAATAATTAAAGTATTCATAAGAGTGACAAAGATGCAGAAACAGGACATCTCTAGATCGCACATCCTTAAAACACCCCCCAACAAATCTCCATGAAAGAAGGGCCTGTGGCTTCATCTATATTTCATCTTGACAAATGCCAATTTATCCCCGGAATAAAAGCGGGATTACTGCTACGAAATCAACGACAGCTCTCACTAGCACAAGCTTTTCAGAGCCACAGGGGAGTGTAGCGTGAGAATGAACGCCTCTGAATGCATGCTCGCCTTCCACACAGACGCAAAAGTGAATGAGAAAGAAGGCGCCGGAACAAAGCAGGAACTCGTCTGTGTGTTTAAGGCGCATGGTTCCACGTGGTGGGACCAGTGGCTCTTTGTGTAGATGTGTGGGACAGAAAGTGAAGGGATCGAGGGATAGAGTCCTAGGTTGCCCCCTCCACCCCATCTTACCCAGTTCCAGACAATACACTCAGTGTCGGATGACTGCAGCCTGC
>JAOUQT010000031.1:2690073-2706651 GCA_025769995.1 Xyliphius kryptos
GGGAGGGAGGGAGAGAGAGAGAGAGAGAGAGAGAGAGAGAGAGAGAGGGGGAGGAGGAGGAGGAGGAATGGAGTGTCCTATCAAACATTGGAATCTGGAAGTGAATTAGACATTGGCATTGAGTTTTTTTTTTTTTTAGAAACTGTTACTATCATCAGATTTTAACAATAAAATACAGCCACAGCGTTACACACAATGAGCAGCATTTTGATAGACTACAACAATTCCATTCGATAATCGGGATCAAAAAAGGACGTTTACATTCATAACCCGTTTAAGGTTGATGACATAAGTGTGCAAAACGTACTTTAGTCAACCGAGGAGCAGACTCACAAATGCACACAAGCATTACTGAGCAGGACAGCCAGGGTTCATAGAATTTTTTTTTTTTTTTTTTTTTGCTGGTCCCAAAATTGTTAGGTGAGGTTTGTATCATGGCTCTGCAGCAAACTCATTTACCCCTACAGTACATGGTCATTCCCTGTTTACATTCTCATTCCCTAGAACCAAGGGATGCTGGCCAAGCTCTGAAAACAATAAAACAAATGACACCCTGTTGAAAAAATGTATATTCTGGGTTAATATGGCATTTTTACTATGAAATGTGCTGCACAGCTTATCGCAGAAATGGCTTCTTCAGAGCAGAACATGATTGCTTAAATAATGAAGATGGAGTACGGCCAGGCAGCCGTGGTTGGGTTTGGATTCTTCCTCTACTGAACAAAGCATCTAATCCTCAGTGTGTTGTGAATGCATGCAGTATGGAAACAATGCTCCCAAACTAAACGCTGTATACACACTTACGTCTAATTGCCAAGTATTGTATTGCCCTTATGTTGTGCAGGATGCCATTACTGAATATGCAGCTGAATGCTGCCCACATTCTCTTGTCCACCCAGATAATAGAGCTGAAGTTTGAGAAGTTTGACGTGGAGAGGGATAACTACTGCCGCTACGATCACATGATGGTTTACAACGGAGCGGGAAGCAACGACATGCACAGGATCGGCAAGTTCTGCGGCGACAGCCCTCCTGCGTAAGAACCTTCTCACCTCTGCCCCCCTCTGGTGCTGTGGTTGGTTTCACAGACTATTGCTACGTTTCCAGTCCCCTGCTTATTTTAGACATTCCAATCCGGGGTAGATCAGAAATTCTTAAATCGCTGCACTGCTTTAAGTGAGCAGAACCAGCCGTCTGCAAGATGACAACTGAAAAGCTGATTATGTATGTTGTTTACAATTTACATAAAATGTATGTACTGTATAATACAAGACTATATTATTGTTTAGTACTAATTAAAGTATAGGGCAGAACATTGGTGTAGTTGTTATATAAATAGTGGGTGTGTAAGAGGGAATGAGTGCCAAATGATAGATTGGGGCCCTGTCCTGGGTGTATCTGCCCAGCTCCTGAAAGTTCTCTCCTGGATGGGCATGAGGGAACCCCCTTGCGACCCTTGTCTATAGTAAAGGAATAAGCGGACGATAAGCCTTGATAAATTTACAGTATAAGCTGTAGCTTTGTAGTGTTTCTTCCTTACAGACAAAGGATCTTGGCTCCCAGAGAGGTGGCCATGTTTTTTTGTGACGGTGGCATTTTCTCTTCATAATCTGCTTGGATTTTTCTTCAGGAGTTCGACTTTACTTCCACAGTCTATAGATGTGCATGTTAGAGGAACTGCTGTATAATATTTGTTAGTCACATCTAATGTTCTGTTGTACGTTAGATAATTTTTGTTATCAATTTTGTAATATGTTTTACATCGCTGTTGTTTTGTCTGTCAGGCCGATCTACTCTAATGGAAGCCATCTCTTCATCCAATTTGTGTCTGATCTAAGCCTCACTGCTGACGGTTTCATCGGCCATTACACATTTAAACCCAAGAACACCACCATCGGATCACCCTTCCCCATTATTTCGGCTGTTACAACAACTCCGGCACCTATAGGTTCGTTTGTCTTTATTAATTTTTTTTTTTGGGGGGGGGGGCTTGAGGTCAAGACTCTGGGTGGATCAGTCTAGTTGTTTCCCACCAAAGTTAGTAAACTGAGCTTTTACAAACCTGTGCTCTGGAGCAAAGTAACGCTCGAACACAAAAGGGCCTTCCCCAAACTGTTCCCACAAAGTCTGAAGTATGCAGTTGTTTAAAATACATGGCAAGGTGACTTTTTATACATTTATGGGGGGCCGGAGGGAAATACTTGCGAAAGTATACTTGCGTAAGTATTCACTCCCCTTTGCATTTTTTACATTTTGTTACCTCAAAACCTGAAATTCAAAGGGATTATTTGAGGGTCTGCATCATTTCGTTTACAGACCATGTCTACAACTTTAAACATTTGATTTTTTTTTAATTGTGAAGCAAACAACAAATAGGATAAAATAACTGAAAACGTTAGTGTGCATAACTATTCACCCCCCTCCCCCTTAAGTCAGTACTTTGTAGAGTACCTTTTTGCAAACCTGAAATGAGCCTTCCTTTTTTTGCCTGCAAGTAAAGTTTTTTTTCTTGCCACTCTTGCATAAAGCCCAGCTCTATGGAGTGTACGGCTTATTGAAGTCCTATGGACATATAGTCCAGTCTCTGCTTGGGAACTCTGCAGCTTTTTCAGGGTTACCTTTGGTCTCTGTGCTGCATCTCTGATGAATGCCTTCTGGTCTGAGAGTTTTGGTGGGCGACCCCTTTCTTGGCAGGTTTGTTGTGATGCCATGGTTTTTCCATTTGATGGTGCTCTGTGGGAGCATCCAAGATTTTGATATTTTTTTTATAACCAAACCCTGACTTCTCCACAACTTTGTACCTGACTTACTTGGTGATCTCCTTGAACTTCCTGGTGTTGTTTGGTTAGCTCAATAATGTTGCAGCCTCTGGGACCTTTCAGAAAAGGTCTGCATATACTGACAGATCATGTTCTACTTAGATTGCATTCAGGTGGCCTTCATTTAACTAAGCATGTGACTTCTGAAGGTAATTGGTTGCACCAGAATTTTTAGGGGGTTCTTAACAAAGGGGGTGAATACATATGCACATGCACATTCAGTTTTGTATTTTCACATTTTTATTTTATATAATTGTGTAAAGTATATATTTTATTTCTTAGTTCACTTCTAAAACGTAGACTATTTTGTGTAGATGCTTTACATATAATTTAGGGGGGGGGGGGTAAATCCTTTTGCAAGGCACTGTACACCCAGGGGATGGTGCCAATCTATCGCTGGGTATACACTCGTTCACTAACACACACACAGACTATATAGGGGCAACTTGGAGCTGGCAAGTTACCTTAAATCCATGTATTTGGACTATAGGAAACCCACGGGGAGAGGAGAACATGTAAACTCCACCCAGATCAGGATTTGAACATGGATCCCCAGCGCTGATTTTTAGGATATTATTTAAAAAATGAATGGACCATGATGTCACCAATCTGATATTTTAAAACTTGTAATGTTTTCGATTAAATTACCTGTATACTCCACACGTCCACACCATGTTTCATCCTAAAGCACTTTTCGAGATTTAATAACCCAAAACTTTCACAAACATATTCCACACTGCTCTGAATCTTAATCTCAATAAAAAGCAATAAAAATGTGTTTGCACGTTATTAATTTAGTAAAAATGTGTTTAATTCTGATTAGAATAAAAATGTGCTCTGTTATTATTATTATCATCATTATTATTAGTTGTTGTTGTTGCTGAAATCCAAGTTTGCAAACTTTTTCCTGTTCCGTAATTGTACAGGAGATGTGAATGATTTAGCTTTGATTACAGTAATAATTGCTGAGGGATTTTGCATATGAATTCTGGTCAGACAGGATGATTGCTCAGGCACTTATTCAGCCGTGCGGCTTATTATCCATATGCAGGAGGATATCTGCATGTTTTCATAATTCGAACATTGGAAAAAATTGTCCTGTTGTTTTCTCCAGTATTCTGATAATTGTTTTTGTTTTTTGCAGCACTTACATATTCAGAGGCGCTCTGTATGCAGAAGTGCAAGAGGACTGGAACAATTGAAAGTCATTACTGCTCAAGTCACTTCGGTAGGTTTTTGTAAATAATTGCTACTATGTATTAAATGTGACCCAAAAGTTATGTTTTGCTGCACTGAAGTTTTAGGTTTTCTAGTTAAGGTGCCCATCCTGTGGCCAAATGTTATTAGACCCCCTGTTTAATTGTCCGTATTATTATTAATAAAGTACATCTACTACACTACAGCAGTGTGTAACAATCAATGCCAAAGATTCTTTTCCACTTGATCATACAGTACAGGCCAAAAGTTTGGACACACCTTCTCATTCAATGAGTTTTCTGTATTTTCACGACTATTTACATTGTAGATTCTCACAGAAGGCATCAAAACTATGAATAAACACATGAGGAGTTGTGTACTTAACAAAAAAAGATGAAATAACTGAAAACATGTTTTATATTCTAGTGTCTTCAAAATAGCCCCCCTTTGCTCTGATTACTGCTTTACACACTGTTGGCATTCCCTCAATAAGATTCAAGGGGTGGTCACCTAAAATGGTTTTCAGGTGTGCCTATAAGGGTTAACTAGTATAATTAGAATGCCATTAGTGTGCAAAGCAGTAATCAGAGCAAAGGGTGGCTATTTTGAAGAAACTACAATGTAAAGCATGTTTTTAGTTATTTCACCTTTTTTTAAGTACATAACTCCTCATGTGTTCATTCATAGTTTTGATGCCTTCAGTAAGAATCTAATAAGTAAATATTCGTGAAAATACAAAAAAACGCTATAATAATTAGCTATTAAGGGCCAATAAAATGTTCTCAATGCCAACAATTAGTTAAATAGTATCGTGGAACTTTACAGCTGTAGGTAATACAAGTTATATCATTTTTTGTCATGAAACACACAAGCAACAAATATCCATTCCTTATTTATTTATGACTTATCTTCGTTTTTTATTCTTATGATGTGCATTTTATTTGCTTTACCATATAGATGCACTTTTTAGTTCTACAACTGTAAAAATGGAGTTTTACTATGTCCTTCTGTGATGTGGATTGCACACAAAGCAGGTATTATTTAGGTGGGAGATCATTCTGAGCAATGCAGTGACACAATATAATGTGCTTCAGCATCTTAAAGAATTTCTTATGCTCACACTGACTTTATTTAGATTATTTTAGTTGATTAAACTGTGATGTTCATTGACAAAGTAAACTACATGCCATTTATTTGGATGTGTGATTTTTACAAGGTTTTTGAATAGTGTATAAAAAAATGAAATGCCCCACCTGAACCGAGTTGAGGTGGCAGTATCCATTTAGAGGAAAGCGAATGATGTGAGTGGAATCATGGTTCCATCCAGCATTGACTGAGTTGCACATGACATCACCAATTTCAGGGAATATTTCTTCGATAAGAGCTTTATCCCCACTCAGTGTAATCCTCTCACCCAGGTCTGGTGCCACACGAACTACAACACACTCACACGGTCGAGAAACACACCCAGCATCACGCTCTGAACGCCAATGCTCCAATTCAGCCTGCATTGGTTGAAGCTGAAAATACCTTGCCTCCTCATAAAGCAGGGAGAAATCCTAATACCATACACACACACACACACACAGAGAGAAAGAAAGTAAGATATTACTTCTGATATACTGACCTTGTTACATACAGGCCTGGTTTTGGGTTTAATATTTGCTTTTAGCACAAAAAATTACATTACATTTATAAGAAATTGTGCTTCAGATTCAAATATATTTTATATCTAAGACAATAACTGCATATGCTATAGGTAGAGCCCAATGAATAAAAACCTTACCTTAAAGTCATCTGGGATGAGTAGTTTGGAAGTCCTGAGGAAGTTAAGAATGTAGCGGAACATGTGACCATCACGGTCAATGAAATAATGTTGTTTTAAACTGTCTAACACTATGGGCTCCGTGCCATCGAACAAACGGCCAATCCTGAGAAGGTCAGGGAAAAAGAGACTGCATGTTACTATATGAAACTATGGGTCTGTATGAAATTATATGAAACTATGAGACAATATATCAGTTGGACTATATAACCCTATATTAATCCATATATAATGATATGAAACTACGAGACTGTGTAACATTGTAAGACTATTAAAGTGTATCCATTTTATGAGCCTATATGAAACTACAGTATATAACACCGTATGTGGCCGTATGACACTATATTAGGCTGTACACTGTGGAAATCGGGTGAGTGACAGCCAGATGCTGTGCTAGCTGTAGACTAAGTGCTACAAGCTATTTCATGCCCCGACTCTGAAGTTTGACTCAGTCAGCAGCCAGGAGACATTTACACTCCCACTGCAAAAATGTACTGGTCAGCAAGGCAATTATCATAGACAAGAAACATGCATCCAAACAAAAACAATCACCAGCTATATTAAAAAAGAACTTTAAAAAGCTCATGCACATACAATATCTACACATATCCATCAAGACAAGATACATTTTGATTTCGATAAAATCATTTCAAGACATTTTAGGATAAAAAGCATCAAAGTCAGTACCAGAAACTTATTTTAATTCTTAAGGCTTATCTCCCCGCCTCAAGCAGTTTACACATCCCAGATTTGCTTTTCTTTCTGAATGTCATTTTAATTAACTAATAATTGATTAATGCTCTATTCGAACTTGACATGACCTTCTAAAGTGTAAATAGTGAAAGAAAGTGATTTAAAATCTGACACTTGTATTTGTAACCAAATATTTAAACTGATAATGTAGCAGCGCTTGGGCCCCAAGTGAGCAAGTTGGTCCAGCTGTGCAGTAACTGCAGCTTAAATGCTTATTATTATTATTATGAGCCTCATATCCATGCATATACCATACAGAATAGTGAAAGTAAATTGTTATATTCTGGTTTTCAAATTATTAAAATGCATAAGTCTATTTTTCTGGCAGCCCTAACTGTACCCCAGTGCAAAAATAGTGGTTTTTTTTTTTTTTTTCATTTTTATATCATTGTACACACTGCACCAGGTCATAAGTACAGCATGTTTTTTTAGGTGTTGTTTCAAAATGACACAATGGAATATTTTTAGCTACAAATCCGTTTTAGGTGCACTGATTTGGTATGTAGCTGTGAGCTACATTGATATATTGCAAGCCCTGATGCTGATCAATTAAAAGCTAGTTTAACTTTGAAGCGAATAACAGACATACACATGATCAGTTTCATTAAACTTTAGGATTCTTAAGATCACTATATGATTATTAATATGTTTAACAGTTAAAAAACTCAATAAAATATTTTTTTTCGACAGTATTGTACTGTCTTCTAGAATAACACAACATTAGTAAGTGTAGTAGTAGGTAGGAATATATACTAACATACTTTTGCCGTTTACAGTTTAACAGTGAAATGCTATTTTTTTATTTAACCAGCTGAAACATGCAGCTCGATATACATTTGTTACATTCCAGTTCAGTACTCTGCATTCAAGTATGTGTTTTACCTGGATTCTGGATATTTGGTTAATGTGGCAAGACTGCTGGTGTACATGTGCCCTCCCACATCGATGTGCACTGGTGCGTTGGCTTTGGTCAGCTGGGCAGGTGTGGGGATGCCAGCTGTACTTAGTGGGGAAGCTGGAGAGTGTGCCAACAATGGCCTTGACATTGCAACACTTCCACAATGCTCCTAAACCACACACACCAACCACAGGAAAGGACAAACCACATAAAGAAATACATATTTATACATGAATAAGTTGTTAAAGTCATTTTTGGCCAGAATTAATAATAAACAGTTGAGTGTTGAGAAATGTTATGTGGAAATAAAAATCAGCTAAATTAACTAAACAAAACCAGAGTATCCCATCAATGAATTATTGTATTCGCGGATGTCACAAGGATATTCCAGGATGACAATGATAAGTTTGAAAAGACTAATTGTGAAAGTGGCTCTGAAAAAAAAATCATTCACACATTGTCCAAGTTTGAAAATCCTTATCGTTTGGTTTACAGTGCCACCTAATCCACCTAAAAAGAAATGTTTAGAAACATTTCAAGCAGAACAGCGTGAAGCCGGATCAATACAGTGAATTTTCCATTATCTTCCACTTATTCCTGTACTAGGGTCGCGGTGGGGTTTTCCATGCCCATCTCGGGCGCTGGGCAGATACACCCAAGGCAGGGCGCCAATCCATTGCTGGGTACACAAACACAGACTGTCCGGGGCAATCAATTTACCTGGAAACCATGTTTTTGGACTATGGGAGGAAACCGGAGGAAACCAACGCAAAACACGGGGAGAACATAGAAACTCCGCCCAGATCAGGACCCGAACCCCCAGCGCTGAGAGGCGAACGTGCTAACCACTAAGCCACCGTGCCACCCAATACAGTGAATGCATACAATAATTAAAGCTAAAGGTGTGTTATTAAATATAACAGTGTGCATGCACCTGTCCTTCTGAATAATATGTGTGTGTGAAGTCTTATCTATTATTTAAAAATTTTAAAAATGACACACCCCGTACAGAGTACATTGTAAACCTTAAGTGAGAATACGAAAACATAGAAATAGGGCAGAAACAGAGGGAACCCAACAGACAGATTGGCCAAGGGTCAATAAACGTGTCCCTATAGCACTGTAGTGAATATCTGGTTTATTCAGTGCGTCCATGACCAGTTCAAAAGAGGACAGTGTTAAGTTTAGGCCACATCACTGGTAAACAACGACGTCAGCATGAACCAATAACTGCTTGTACAGTAAAATGTTTAGACTTTAACTGGTCAGCATTTATCTAAATAAACTATTACATTTAAGCTTTAAAGGATTAAATGCTTTACTTCCAAAAGCATGTTTAAAATTATATGGATTTTTTTTCCCCCAATGTAGAGACAAGCCATTATAAGAGAAGGATAATTAAGCCATAATTATATGGCCAAATGTATAGGACACATACAGGGGTTGGACTATGAAACTGAAACCCCTGTCATTTTAGTGAGGGGGGTTTCATGGCAAAATTGGAGCAGCCTGGTGGCCAATCTTCATTAATGTCCCATTGCAGCAGTGAGAGCAGAGTGTAAAGGTTCAGTTAGCAGAGTAAGAGCACAGTTTTGCTCCAAATATTGCAATTCACACAACATTATGGGTGCAGAGTTCAAAAGATTGCTTTGATGAAAGTGAAGTTGAACATCTCCCATGACCTGCACACTCACCAGATCTAAATATTATTCAGCCACTTTGGAGGTTTTGGAGGAGCGAGTCAGGAAACGTTCTCCTCCACCAGCATCACCCAGTGACCTGACCACTATCCTGCAAGAAGAATGGCTTAAAATGACCACTGTGCAGGACTTGTGGATGTCATTCCCAAGAAGAATTGACGCCGTATTGGCCACAAAAGGAGGCGCTACACTGTACTAATCAATGATTGTGGTCTAAAAGGACAGGTTTTCAGTTTCATTGTCCAACCCCAGTATAGAAAATTTATGTTAAATGTATGTGTTTCTTTCATTTCCACTGCCACAAGAGTACAAAAAAAATTTAAACAATACTTCCATCTATGTGGGAACATGGAATAGTAATCCAGGAAGACAACGAAAAGCAAAGTTCATAAAGGCCTGATTTAATGTGTTTGGTAAGAGGAAACTTTTTCAGTCCCTTTTTATTTTGTTGCTCTGATGGAATGGAGCAGGTGCATTGTTAGAGCGACTGCCACTGTATGTGAATAATGTCCTTGTCTCTACCCCACAGGCTCTTAGAGAAGCCAACACTATAATACTTGAGACAAAAATCGACTAGGTGTCTACCTCACGTCTTCACCCATCAGACTGTTGGCTATGGAAACTTAACATGATCTGTGAGTGAGTGCTGAACTCACTGACTTAAAGCTTAGAAACCCACAACTTTTAATGACAACATTAAACTCAAGAACAGAAGATGTTTGTCAGGAGCGGCACGTTGGCTTAGTGGTTAGCACGTTCGCCTCCCAGCGCTGGGGATCTAGTTTCGAATTCCAATCTAGGTGGAGTTTCCATGTTCTCCCCGTGTAAGTGGGGTTTCTCCAGGTTTATCGGTTTCCTCTCACAGTCCAAAAACAAAAAATGGAATCAAAGTAAATTTCAATTACATTAAGTGAGTTTTTGCCCAAAGATAGATTGGCATTCTGTTCTGGGTGCATCTTCCCAGAACTCAAAACGTTCTCACCTGAATGGAAAGTAGGGACCCCCCACCCCAACATAACAAGTCTCTACAATAGAATTAAGTAGAAGATATTACGCTAAGATGAGACAAAATAATGACTGAAATTGTGAAAGCAGCATATAATTTATAAAGAAACGTATGAAGACACTTCCTAATTATTAAAATCAAGTGTTTAATTCAGTCGTATTGCCACAGTTGGATAAAATCACTTACATAAACATGTATTTTAGAAAATTGTATGTTTTCATCCTTTTGGGAACAGTTTTGGAAAGGCCCATTTCTGTTCCAGTGTGCCTGTGACCCGTACATAAAACGTGGGCTATAAAGAGCGCTGACCTTAAGCCGCCTTTCGGATGAACTACATACGAGATTGCGAGCTAAATCAGAGGCTGTCCTCACAAAGGGATTTCTGCATAGCTAAAAAAATTCCACAGACACAGCCAGTGGGTGTAACGTGTAGGTGTTTGTATATATAGTCTGTCAATGATTTTTTTTTTAAATAATTTACTTAATACATTTAAAACACTATGGTTGGTAAAATTAATACATTTACTTTTTGACTTCTGACTTGTGTAGTTCTCTAATTTCTAAGTCGCTTTGGATAAAGGCGTCTGCTAAATGACTAAATGTAAATAAGGCGGCGGCACGGTGGCTTAGTTGCTTAGCACGTTTGCCTCTTAGCACTGGGGACTCCAGGTACGAATCGCAAAACCATGGATTTAATGCAAATCGGCGGTTTTAAATAGTCCCCAGAGTCTCTGTGTCCCAAGACTGAGGGTTGTGTCAGGAAAAGCATCTGGCGTAAAACACTTGGCCAAGTCTAATATGTGAGTTCATCGCCGTGGCGACCCCAGAATAATAAAGGGGGAAATGGCAAAAGAAGAAGAAGAATTTACTTTATGTCTTTATCTTTATAAAACAGTGGTGGGCACGGTGACTTGATGGTTAGCATGTTCACCTCTCAGCACTGGGGATTACCGGTTCGAATCCCAATGTGTGTGAAATTTCCATGTTCTCCCCGTGTCTGCATGGGTTTCCTCCGGGTTCTGCCCACAGTCCAAAAACATGGACTCAAGGTAAACTGAACGCTCTAAATTGCCCCATATAGTGTTTGTTTGTGTGAGTGTGTGCCTAGAGATGGATTGCCGCCCTGTCCTGAGTGTATCTGCTCAGCACCCGAGACGTTCTCCCTTGGATGGGCATGGGGAACCCCGCCGCAACCCTCGTAGAGGAATAAGTTAGTATAAGATAATGAATGAAGATTGATTGGTAAAAGGTATAGAGTTATTTTCCTCGGGTAAAACATAAAGCTGTTCTTTAACAGGTGTTCCTCCTAACCAACTTCAAAAAACCCTTGAAGTGTTTTTTTAGAACATTCAGAATTTAGAAACGTTTAAAACTCTAAAACGTTTCTTTCGGGACCCTAAATACAAAAGACAACCCGACTGCTGTATAAAGCAAGAGTCTGAACCTGTACTGTAAATAACAAATCACTGTTAATCTTAAAGAGGGCGCTTGGGACGCTCAGCTTGTCTGAAGGCAACTTTCGGAGGTTGGAAGACTAGGGTTTTGGACTTTACCTGAACAGACAGTGCGCAGGGGGGCTCCTCCGTTGTGCTCAGTGCGGGGTGCGCGCTCTGCTCCACCGGCTGAGGGCACACTCTTTTATGGGGAACCTCCAATCCAGGTCCGGGGTAAAGGTGCGCGCGCGGACGTTTGAACGTTTTGCGCGGCTCGAGTTCGGGGGATTCTGGGCCGGCGCGCAAACGATGCGCCTGCTGTCTGTTCACCCTCTCACCGTTCAGGGGCGCTTGTTTGGATCCGACCCCCGCCACGCTGTGAAGCGTCGCTATGGAGACGGCGCCGATGCAGTGGTTGGTGTAAGTCTTGGAGAGTTTGGCAAGGCGCGACAGCATTTGCATTCTGGTGCCGAGCAGGTTTTTGCCCACGGCTTTGTTCTCGTACCACGTCGCGTCGTTGTCGCCGCAGTGATCGCGCGGACGCTGGAAGAACGCCCTGCAGGCGGGGTTGCGTTTGGAGAGGTACTTTACAAAGCTCGCGTAGGGACAGAACTGCGTGCCGGTTTCGTACATGCGCGGCGCGTTCTCCTCCGCGTGCGCTCTCTTCTTATTCCACGACTTGTGGAAGACGAAGTTCCTGCCGTCCTGATCCGTAGCGAGTCCGAACGAGTCCTCCTGGAGCTCGCGCTGGTTCTCGCGTCCCCTGGTGCAGAAGTACATGCAGGTCTCGAACCACACTTTATTGAGCAGACCGAACGGTGAGCGCGTGCTGAACGCGGGGGATGCCGACGAGTAGAGTCGGCGCAGATCGGCGCGCGTGATCGCCTGCTTCTGGACCACCGGCCCCGCGCCCTGCTCCTCCAGTCTCCGGATGACGGCGGCGAGCGCGAGGTTGGCACCGCGCAGCTCCGGGTCTTTGGTCAGGTCCAGCGTGCGGCAAAACGGCGGCTCGTTAAGGTAGCGGTTGAGGGAGCTGCGGATGCTGATCAGGGAGGACTTGCTGTAGAGCTGGCCGCTTTTGGAGCGCGCCTCCGAGTAAAAGGCGCGCAGGACCCGACACAGCGCGTGCTTGTCCATGCTTTCAAAGTTTACGCACTGGGAGGTCTCGCTCAGGTATTCCCTAAAGATCCGTACTGCGTAGCGCGTTGCCAGCCGGGTGTTCTCACTGAGCCGAGAACGATCCGAAACCGACAGATGAGTCGCATCCTCCTCCTCAGCATCCCGGTCCAGCAGCGGGTCTATTTTACGCACATGGACCGTTTCTCCGCAGCGTTTAAGTTCCCAGCTTTCCTCCTCCTCCTCCACAGCATCCCGGTCTCTTTTACGCTCATAGAACGCATTCCCGCTTTCCTCGCACTCCTCTTCCTCCTGAGCATCCCGGTCCAGCAGCTGGTCTCTGTTTTGGACCGCTTCCCCGCTTTCCCCGTACTCCTCCTCATGATCAGCATCCCGGTCCAGCAGTTGGGCTCTGTTACGCATATAGACCGCTTCCCCGCACTTCTCCTCCTCCTCATCAGAATCCCGGTCCAGCAGCGGGTCTCTATTACGCATATGGACCGCTTCCTCGCAACTGTCGGTTTCCCCGCGTTCCTCCTCCTCCTCCTCCTCCTCTCCAGTGATCTGGATCTCCTCTATGTCTCCATCCTCTGCAAGCCGCTCTCTTTCCCGCCTGGACCCCGAGCTGGCATCATGGCCACAGCGCTGGTACCCGCTGCCAGGCATTCTCGCCATATTGCGGTCTAACAGTGTATGAGTCCCCGGGCACTGCGCATGCGCTATATTGGACCGCAGAGCTGAGAGCTTTTTTCCTCCGTTTTAATGACCTTCAGCTACAAACGCAGCCTCTTAAAGGTGCAGAGAGAAGGGAGGGAGCGTTCCCTTAAATGAAATCTCACTCACTCGCTCATATACTCACTCGAATTCTTAATTACTAAATAAACAGGAATGAACAAAAACACAAACGACTTCATGATGAACTGTTTGAAGATAGATATATAATTACCATGACGTACGAAGTATCAGTTAAACCTCACGTGCAAATCCATGCAGAAATCAGATCGAATGCAACTTTATCTACATGTGAATATAGAATGTATTTGTATAGACTGGAATAATAGTTTGAATTTTATGGCAAAAAAATTAATTTAATGTACACGTCCAATAAGCATGTGATGAGAAAAGTTCAGATCAGATTTTTTTTTTAACACTGATCATAACCATAAAGGTAACTTATGACCTCCTATTATAAGTTGGCACCAATTTTACGGCTTAAACACCTACCCATCCACCTACCCAACCATCCACCCACCCAACCATCCACCCAACCAACCATCCACCCATCCATCTACTTATCCATCCATCTACCCATCCATCTACTTATCCATCCATCCACCCATCCATCTACTTATCCATCCATCTCCATCCATCTACTTATCCATCTATCCATCTATCCACCCATCCATCCATCCATCCACCCATCCATCTACTTATCCATCCATCTACCTATCCATCTCTCCATCCATCCATCCCCCCATCCATCTACTTATCCATCCATCTACTTATCAATCCATCTATTTATCCATCCATCTACTTATCCATCCACCCATCCATCTACTTATCCATCCACCTACTTATCCATCCACCCATCCATCTACTTATCCATCTACTTATCCATCCATCTACTTATCCATCCATCTACCTATCCATCCACCCATCCATCTACTTATCCATCCATCTACTTATCCATCCAGCCATCCATCCATTTATCCATCTACCCATCCATCTACCCATCCATCTATCCATCCACCCATCCATCTATCCATCCACCCTTCCCTCCATCTACCCACCCACCCACCCACCCACCCATCCATCTATCTTTAGAAGCTTTACCAGCATGACAAATGTTACATTTGTATTGCCCAAATACGTATGAGGTTTGAGGTATTTTTTATTAAAAATTTATTAATTTTGTATCGACTTTCCCAAACCCTAATCATAAGCACAACTACAATTACATTAACAATAACTTTACACTAACCACAAACTAACCATAACTGTACAACATGATTTCACTTTACATTTGCTTGCCCCCACCATTTGAGTGTGTAGAGAAGTTTTGCCCCCCATCCCCCCCACACAGACTAATTTCAGCAGAATGAAACGTCTTACTGCACATCTATAAGTGTCATGGATAAACATGAGGTGCTGCAATCTATAATGTAGTCTAACAGGTTTGTGTACCCAGGCTTGAAACCGTATCCCCCATAGACTGAAATTCACATGTCCTTCTGTATCGTTATAGGCCATAAGGACAACCCAGCTAATATTTATACTCAAATAATATTATCCAGTTAACCCACTATATTCATAGATGGATTTACAAACTGTGATGTTAAATAACATGGTTTATAATCCTTATTGGCTATAACTTGTTTCATTTATCCATCAATCTTCCACCCACCAGTTCTTCCATCCAGCCAGGTAGCAAGCCAGCCATATATAGTGCACTGCTTTAATAAGATAATTGGGTTATCATGAATAGAGGTACAGATTTTTCTAATGAAGAGCTTGTTAAGTAAAAACCACTTAAGTAAAAAATTATAACTTAATATTAGAGACAAATACATTATATATGTAGTATATATTTCATGTAATTGTACAGTTGCTTAAACTTGTATTTTTATCAGGGAAATAGTAAAATCTATAAAGCTGATGTAAAAACAAGCTGCATTTTTAATAAACAAATATTAAAACAGACTGTATTGGGTATTACTGATGCCCAGTAGATGCCAACTCCTTTGTTTCCTCTGCAGCAAAGAAATCTTTTGCAGGTGAGATTTCATTTTAAAATGAAAAGGACCTTTTCCTTTGAATCAAGCTGTCATTTCTGCCTGCAGGCATGTTACCAGAGACGGCCTTAACATGCCTTAAGTGAAATAAAAAGAGCTTGACGGGAACCAAGAGAGGGAGAAAAAAAAACCCTTCTTCGTCCGCACATCTAAATTCTTGTTAGCAGATCCCATTTCACACCTAGATACCCAATTAGCAATTAGCCAAGTTTTAAAGTAGAGTCCTGAGCTTGCTGCTGATCTGGGCCTGATTTGTATGCACTTTGTGCAGATGGTGCTAAGAGAGCAAGACAGAATATATTTATAGTTTTAATTTTAATTTCATAATCATTTGCATGGCAGGGTGGCCTGCGGGTGTGAGGGAAGATGACATACCCGCTCTTCAAAAGGCACATCAGACTCATTACATGGCTGGCTGGTGGATTGGAGGAGGCATTTTTGTGTGCATGAAGGTAATGTGTTCCCTGACTAATCTGCGGTGATGGGGAAGTTCAGGAAAAGCACTTTAAAACGGAGTAAAGGCAGCGCTGCGAATCGCCTCTTCACTAAGGCTCAGCCCACAGTGCTGTGCAAACGAAAACCAAGGTGTGATACGACTGGAGTTACTGCCAAAGCCACAGACTGTAAGGAAAAGATAAAGTTTCAGTGTGTAGACATCCTGCAGAGATGACTTACAAATACGACGGAGCTAAGCACATGCACAGGTTTGCATGTTTTGAAAAATGCAAAGACCATTTTTTTATTATAGTAAATGGAACATTAAAGTCCAGTGTTGTACAAGACGCTGATGTGATTTAATCACCAAAAAAAAAAAAAAAACGGAATAAATGATGGATGCTTGCATTTTTATTGTAGCTAAACTTCTTAAATTTACTTTTTACGTTTACACTTTCAATATTATTGACAATAACATGCCATGCATTTATCCTATTTAAATAATTTGTCACATTATTAAAACCCTATAATTTTTTTTGGAACATGTGAACATTTAAAATCAATCTATTTAGTATAGCCATTGTACGATTGTAATATAAATAAA
>JAOUQT010000031.1:2759727-2769871 GCA_025769995.1 Xyliphius kryptos
GGCTTAAAATCCCTCTGACCACTGTGCAGGACTTGTAGATGTCATTCCCAAGACCAATTGACGCTGTATTGGCTGCAAAAGGAGGCCCTACACCATACTGATAAATTATTGTGGGATAAAGTTTCATTGTCCAACCCCTGTATGTCAAATGTCATGGTAATGGAATCAAAGGTATGGATTTGTATAGGAAACACAAACACGCAGTCATAGACTTGTGGTTGGAGAACCAGCCTCACGACCTAAAGGTTCCCAGTTCAATTCCCAATCCCACCCCACACTAGGGGTGCTCTTGGGGAAAAACACCTAACCCTAATTTCTCCCCGGGTACCGTATACATGGCCAGGTACTCCTGAGATTTGAGCATCAAAAAAACTCACGGTTGAAAACAGTTCACGAAACGTTTGCAAGACGTTTCCTGGTTACTACAAGCACCATTTTAGGAAACCCATATGCCTGAAACTTTTACTACTTAAGCAGTTTTTAGGGAAACAAAAAAGAAAGAGATCCAATTTCTGTCAACAGATTTTGTTATTTCGTTGGGGAGAATAAAAAAATCCCAAGCCGTTCTGAACATCCTGTCATCACAATGTCTCTAAAAACAGTAAACAAGGAGACATTCACTTTCCATTCGCTTCTCTTTAGTGTCCATCTCCATCATTATCTCATGTCATATCGCTTGGGCACAGTGAATATTCTATAAGGATGTGTTTAGTGCCAGGGCCACTCTCCCCCTCTTCCTTACACTCTTTCAATCCCTGTGGTGTTCCAGCCTCATTTCCTCTCTTCACCCCTCAAAGAGACAAGCACAGCCTAGGGGCAAGTATATACACCCACACAAAAGTGCGCGCGCACACACACAGCCTAGGGACAAAGGATGGTTATTAATTTCAGTTTATGAATAATGAAATGCAGAGTGAAAGAGTCTGACAGGGTTTTAGGGCAGTTCGGTGAGCTCAGCGGGTGGGGTCATTGCTGGAGTGAATACATTACAGATTGCAGTGGAGCATCAAAAATGCTCAGCTAAGGTACATGTATAGGCATGCTCATATTCACACACCCAGCATGAAAGAGGAGGAAAGAGAACGAGGGAGAGATCCTTGTCTATTACTGTAGAGTAGTTGGACAATTCAGGGTGGACTGCACAGCAGGGCAAAGACAAAGGGATGCATAAAATATGTGTTAGTGTCAAAACCACCATGAATTGATTGTTCATATCTTTATGAGCATCTAAACCTGACAGTAGGATGACGGCGCTAAATATTGATTTGAAACACATCGGCTTCCATGCTGCTTGTTTCTGACATGGTTTCTTATCCCATAGTGGGAGAGCGTCCAAGGAATTTGTGGTTCTGCCTCAAAGTCACACTGCATCTTATGTAAGAAGTAATAATAGTTTTCTTTGTTCTTTAAAAGAGCAGGATCTTCATCAAGGGTTTTGTTGGCTGTACATCTACACGCTCATTTAAAGGTGGCAATCGCATGATGACAAGCCAATGAAACGCTCATGAAGATGGAGATGTTCAAAGAATTTATTTATAGAGCATTTTGTAAAGCTGCTTTGTGACACCACACTGTCGTGAAGAAGAAGCATTGTGAGGACATCCTTCCTGAGCCGGGCAGCATCACAGTGTGGGACAGCCATGTATAGATTGTTTAGAGATCAGGTGTCTGTATTAAACAGGGGTTGGACAATGAAACTGAACTCCCTGTCATTTTAGTGTGGGAGGTTTCATGGCTAAATTGGACCCCTGGTCACCAATCTTCATTCATGTCCCATTGCAGCAGTAAGAGCAGAGTGTAAAGGTTCAGTTAGCAGAGTAAGAGCACATTTTTGCACCAAATATTGCAATGCACACAACATTATGGGTGCAGAGTTCAAAAGATTGCTTTGATGAACATGAAAGTGAAGTTGAACATCTCCCATGACCTGCACACTCACCAGATCTAAATATAATTCAGCCACTTTGAGGGGTTTTGGAGGAGCGAGTCAGGAAACGTTCTCCTCCACCAGCATCACGTAGTGACCTGACCACCATTCTGCAAGAAGAATGGCTTAAAATCCCTCTGACCACTGTGCAGGACTTGTAGATGTCATTCCCAAGACCAACTGACGCTGTATTGCCAGCAAAAAGAGGCCCTACACCATACTGATAAATTATTGTGGTCTTAAAACAGGTGTTTTAGTTTCATATCATTAGTTTTAGTCCAACCCCTGCATGTCCATCCTCAGTTCCTCCTTTAGGACTGTAATGCTATGTAATGCAGTCCTCCAGGACTGTAAGCCAAATGGATGTCCAGGTTGCTCACGACGACATCTCAGATAAACATGTCTACCATCATATGTCTTTTGATGCTAGACAAGTTTTAGCAGAACCATAGTATGAAGTGTATATAACTATATACCATAATCTATTAATTGTGAATTCTGTCGTCAAGAACTGACAAGTTAATTGACTGACTTTTGACCATGACCCGAGTTAGGAAATGGTTTCCAATAAAGTGTTTAATAAAAAAAAAAAAATCTATAGACATACTCTTCTGCCTGCTACTTAATTACAGTGTCACTAATGATTTTCTTTTAAGGAGTCATCTGCTCCTCAACCACAACATACCAGACTGCAACAGCAATGACCTTAAAGGATTCATCTTCAATGAGTATAATACACTTGGTTTTGTAGAAAAGAACTTGATTTGTATTAGACCAGCAGATCTGCAGTGCTGCCATGATGTTACTGCATTCAGCATTGAACACGTCCATTCCCACAAAGAACCAAAAGGACTTCCATCGAAATGTGACTACTGAAATGTATCATCTTACCGATTTAAACGGCCACCTGAATATATACACACCCTGTTCTGTTGCACCTAGTTTTAGTCCCCCATTGAGCTTTGGTCCTAATAATGTTCCTCCTTTATAAAATAAATACGTTTTACTTCGGCGCGGTCTTTGGAGATCCAATTTTCCAAATTGCAACATTCAGTGGACTTGAAGTTTAAACTCCCAACCTTCAGCTTGCTGCCCAATACCCTAACCATTGACCAACACCAACATCTTTTCCCAATGGCTTAATTTAACAATTTAAGCAATTTAACACAGAATTAAACACAATGATTCACAGTCAATGAAAAAAAATAAGTCTGATGAATTCTGAATCATTTAATCACGTCTAAATATAAAAAAAAAAAAAAAAAAGTGTAATTGTTACGTCATGTTATTTAATGCTGTTTATTGTGAAGGTGAGAAACCTCGTGAGCCGCCGTAATCAGGCTGCATGTGTGAACAGTACAGAGGCAGGCTACTACCAGAAAAGGTAACCCATTAATTAAGAGCATATAGACTCATCCATCACATATGTGGAGAAAAACCAGGAGAACTAAAATCCATCATTCTGCCAAAGACCGGTCGTTCTAGTCTTTGGAAATATTTTGTAAAGCCTGTTGTTTTGCTATAAAGCTGTGAATGTTGATTCCTTTCTTGACATGTAACAACAAGATTTCTAGGCGGGAGTTTATTTTTTATCAAGTTACGGTCCATCATGGTCTCAGGTTTTGGCCCAGGTTTTTTAATCAAATCACTGAATGTTATCATTCATATGGTAATGTGGTACATATTTGTGTATGTACATATGCACTATAGCAACAGGTCTCACTTCGGAAGCCATTGTCTCATGGTCATTAAGTGGCAACCCACTTTTATAGAGTACAAACGTTAAAAAAAAGGTGGTTACACCTTGGCAACGAGAATGCTGCGCACGTCTGATGCGTTCCTCTCTTGTTTAAGATAAAAGACAAGTACAAAATTGGATGAGCATTTTTTATATTGTACAGTTGAACCCGTTTTCGTTTCTAATCCATCCGTAAACAATCAGTGAAATCTACAATCGATGAAAATTGAGGCAACCGTTTCCATTAAAATCAATGGAAATCCAGTTATTCATTGATTATCTGGGCAGATACACCCAGGACAGGGTGTCAATCCATCGCTGGGCACACACTCACACAGCCATACATACAAACACACACTATACAGGGCAATTTAGAGCATTTAATTTATCTGGAATCCATGTTTTTGGGATGTGGGAGGAAACCGGAGAACCCGGAGGAAACCCACGCAGACATGGGGAGAACATGAAAACTCCACACAGATTGGCAAATGTGACAACCACTAAGCCACTAATTCTCAAGCTAATTTAAATCAAATGAATTAATTCACGACGGTAAATTTCCATACACATTCCCGATTTCATTCATCTTAATGTCGCTCTCGAATTTTTTAATTATTTCCTTCTTCAATTCCATCGTGTTTCAGCTCTTTTTCTTTAATGCTGCTCTTCTTTTTTTTTTTTTTTTGGTCTCCTAATGAATCTGAACAAGCTTTCACCTACACTTCTCAAGGGAAACTTGACCGGGGTACAATGAGACATGTCCACGTCATGTGATCACGCTAAACTAAATCCAAAGCATCTGGTGAAAACAGACGGAAAAAAATGTATGAGCACCGAATCCAGTAATATGCGAAGTGGTTTTTTACAAACATGTCCGTGACCCACTGCTGAGGTGTGATCATTATAATTTTGTTGCATTTTGTTGTTTTGTACTAGTATAGAATAATCAGCTCAGTGGTTAGGGTGTTGGGTCATCAATCTGAAGCTTGTGGGTTCAAATCCCAGGTCCACTGAAGTTACCAGTGTGGGTCCTTAATCCTCACATTATAAGCCTACAGACAGTGACGTTTCACAGTTTGTGTTAGGTCATCTTTAGGTCCCTTATAAGCGTTTACAGAGCAGTTACCTGTTTGTCGATGCACCAGACCTTACTAAGTCCCACGGATTGCCAGCTACACGAGCCACATACCATTATAGTAAATTATAAGTTCATTAATCATTTCCTTATTTTTTTTATTTAACCTACAAAGAACACAAATGTCAAACTCCTACCTGCAGGACGCTTTAGTTTCACATGGTTTCATTGTTAATGTCGCAGCTTAAACTGTCAATCATGTCATTCCATACCGACTTGTGTTATATTGCTTTAAAAGAACAGCTGTCTAGGCAACTCATTAGCATTTAGACAATTAAAGCACTCGTATAGTGTCCTTTCCAGCAGTGTTGAATATAAGCCATATTCCTGCCTCGGGCATTGGGCAGCTTGTTAACATGAGCAGCATTAACATCTCAGGAGGTCTTATCCCCACAGACCTAGTCTCTGTCCTTCATGTTCCAACACACATTTGTCAAACAGGCTTAATTCCCAAAGTGGAAGCGTGTAGAGGAGGGAGGGATGGAGGAGAATAAGAGCAGAGGGATGGAATGAAGAAAGCTTTTTCAGGGCTCAAACACATTAAATACTAGTTGTAATTAATTAATCGTTGCACACGAGATTCCACATAAAAGTTTAAAGTTTGGTTAGCACCTCCACCTCTTGGAACTAAGATTTCAGGTTTGAATCCACATTTGGATGGAGTTTCTGTTCGTGGGTTTTATCTGGTTACCTCTCACAGTTTAAAAACACAGATACAAAAATTGTCCTTTCCAAATTGCCCCTATAAAGTGTGTGTGTGTGTTTAGTGATTTATTGGCACCCTGACCTGGGTATATATGCACAGCACCCAACATTCTCCACTGTATGGGCATGGCGAACCCAACGCAACCCTGGTATGCCAGCCTATTGTTCAAACGTTCTTATTAGTGTAACCGATACTTTTAAGCAGTTTTAAGTGTTTTCATATTTTAAATAATAATAATTGAAAAAATAATAATAACTTAAAAAAATATTAAGAGTAACACATGCATTTAGAGGTTAGCACATTCACCTCTCAGCGCTGAGGATTCCTGGTTCAAATCCCAACCTGGGTGGAGTTTTCATGTCCTCCCCGTGTCTGCCTGGGTTTCCTCTGGGTTCTCCGGTTTCCTCCCAGAGTCCAAAAACATGGCGTCAAGGTATATCAGCCACTGTAAATTGCCCTGTATCGTGTGTGTTTGTTCGTGTGTGCAGCTGTGTGAGTATCTGCCCGGTGCCTGAAACGTTCTCAGATGTATGGGCATGGGGAACCTCCTCCGAGACCACAGCAGATGATTAGGCAGAAGATAACGAATTAATAATAATAAACTCATATGGGTGGCACAGTGGCTAGCACGTTCGCCTCTCAGCGCTGAGAATTCCTAGTTTGACTCTCAATCTGGGTGGAGTTTTCATGTCCTCCCTGTGTCTGCCAGGGTTTCCTCTGGTTTCTCCGGTTTCCTCCCACAGTCCAAAAGCGTGGATTCAAGGTAGATAGAATACTCTAAATTGCAACATATAGTGTGTGGCTGTGTGAGTGTGTACTTAGCACTGTCCTGGGTGTATCTGCCCAGCACCTAGACGTTCTCCACTGGATGAGCATGGGAAACCCCAACGCGACCCCCATAAAGGAATAAGCGGAAGATAATGGATGCATAAATAATAATAATAATAATAATAATAATAATGTATTTTTGTTGTTCACATTCAATAAATAACAGATTTTTTACCACATTGCTGCATCTTTTAAAAGTTCATATATGGCTCCACACGCTCATGTTTGATTGTGGTAGTCTAGTGTTGTGCTACACAAATAATTAAGTGCCTATTATTGATGGACACAGAATTTTTGCCAGCCACACTTAAGCCCTGGTTACATTGTTACTTAATGCATGAATATTTTAACCGGATAATTCAGTAATCTACGATCTGTGGTAAAAAGTGCTTGCCTCAGGCGATATCTCAAACCACATTTAGAGCATGTCTCTGACTAAACAAAAGCATTGTTTTAGAGGAAACTAAAATATTCATGTCAATTTACCACATGAAGTCTTTTTCTCGTCTACATTCAGGACCAATTGTGGCTGTGGAATCTGCTGAAAGCCTACATAATAGTACGTCAAGATAACAGTACTAATTGTATTACTTTATACCACTGAGGGTTTACCAAAGGACAAGGCTCCAAAGTCACAGTTCTTAAACAACAAATCATTAGTCCGAAAATGAACAAGAAAAAAAATATGAGAAAGTAAGAAAGCCTTTCTTCTAAAATGCCATGAATGTTTAGGTCTTTACCTCTACAGCCTGCGTTCATCACCATGCCTTAGATGGTACACTGAGACTTGTCTACTTTCCGTCTGGGAATTTTTTTCACACAGATTACTATAATGGGCGGCAGGATGGCGTAGTGGTTAGCACGTCCGCCTCTCGGTCCTTGGGATCCAGGATGAAATCCCAATCTGGAACTTTCCATGTTCTCCCCATGTTGGTTTTCTCAGGGTTCTCTGGTTTCCTCCCACAGTCTAAAAACATGGCTTAGAGGTGAATTGGCTGCTGTAAATTTTCCCTATATAGGTTGTGTGTGAGTGAGTGTGCGCACAACAATGGATTGGTGCCCTGTCCTGGGTGCAACTGCCCAATGCCTGAAACATTTTTCTTTAAATGGGCATGAGGAACCCCTATTACCTGATACACGATTAAGCAGTAGATAATGAGATGAGATTACAACAAACAAAAAATCTGCCTGTTCAAACATCTACCATCATTCACTGTCCATTACCTGAACCTGAACTTAAGAGATTAATAAATTCATAGTCTGAAATTGATTAGCACATTATTTCATACCCTCCGTGTCTGGGCCGAGATAAAACTCCATGTGCTCCACAGTGTCTTCCTACTTCACTAACATCAATTTGCTGAAAGACTTAATTTCTATTTGTCTTATCTCTTCATCTTTCACTTTCCCCGAGAACAATGCCATCCTGCATCTGCACTCCGAAAACCCGGACTGAGTGGAAGCGTTTAATGTGCATTAAAGATTAAAATTAATAGCATTAATCCCTCTCATTCATCCAGTTCAGAGAAAGCAGATTGAATTCCATGAATTTGCTTGTCGGTGGACGTTTGATGTCTTTCTCCTTCTGTACTTAATTAAACCTATTGGAAACATGAAAGCCTTTTCATGTCTCCTCCTTCCACAAAGTTCTTCTTCCAGAACTAGTGAGCCGAACGACAAAAGGTGAACGCGAAAGAGAGAGAGAGAGAATCACAGCTCAGTTCGTTTTTACTCGCTCTCCTGCCGAGGGTGTGCTTGTGCATGAATATTCTCTTAAATGAATCAGGCTTTTAGCATGTGCGCTAAAAACAGCTAACAAGTCAACATTAGGAATTCAATTAATTTCTAGGCCAGGCAGTGACCGTCTCAGCCAATTACTCCCAGGAAGTGAACACTTAGCTACGCACACAATCATGCACTGTTGGGCAAATAAAAGGGGCTTTTATGGAAAAAGACCGGTTTTTAATCATGTTTGGGTTTTCTTCATCTTCGATAATTCAGTCTAATGGTGCAACTCCTACACATGGTAATATGGCGCAGAAGAGAAGCATTCTTGCGATGTATGGAACGCCTAATGAGACCGACCAACCCAACAGAAATAGAGTGCTGTTTTTCACTTTCACTATTTAATTGGCATGCATCATTCCATTAATAGGAACTGACGCATGAACTCCAGTGCAGTTCAGCTCAGTTTGCTCTGGTATTCTTTAGTTGCTATGGAGTTGGTAGAACAAACCACAGCCAATTTCTTAGTCTGCAATTGTGTATTATTAAGAAGTGAAGCTTTATACCATACTTCCAACTTGTTCTAATATCCTACCATCGGACCTTCGTCTCGGTGGCCGTGCATGTATCATGTGTAGGACGTGGAATTGACTTCCCACCACTGGTCCTTGTTACAGCCCTTATTAATGCTCACTTTATTCAGAGCACAGTCACAATATGACAAGAGAGCCATGAAATTCCTCATATGACCACAAAATAAGAACTGAGCATTGTGGGAGGACAAGAGCGAATGAAAAAAGACCAAAATACAGAGAGGCCATCGCGAAGAACAAGAGCAAGTAGGTGGAAACAGTCGAGTGCTAAAGGCAATTACCAAGAAGTTTAAAAACTAATCTTAAAAACTAAACTAGTCTAATCTTGCAGTTTTGGTATCATCTTTAACACCTCAGCAAAGTGTAAAGTAAAAAAGCACAATAAGAACATCTCATAATTATCATCTCAGCACTGCAGCGAGAGCCGAACTAATGATGGTTGAACAGGGTCGGATTTTCTCCCTCTCCCGAAAATCAAGAGCGCACTCGTTGTCTCCGAATCCAACAGCATCCCAATGAAATTTCTTCTTAAATTGATTTTCTACTGTAACATCGTGCTGCGATAAACAAGACAACACAATCTTACAACTCCTGATGAAACCCATTAAAACACAGTGACCTTGACACAAGACAATTACCATATATTTATATTTTTTATACTTAAAAATGCATATTTTTCCCAAGGTTACCATGGAGGTGGATTTTAACTTGATTTTAGGAATAAATAATGGTGTATATAGAGTTTATAACTCTATAATTGGTGAAAAGACAAGAACTTCATAGATTTCTTTTGCAGAACTAAAATGTTGCATGTTGGAGGTCTTGCTCTGTTGCATATCAGCATTAGATGACATGGAATCCACAATACTCAGCCTATTGGTTCTAATGCAAACACAAGTATATGATGGCTAACTGACAGGTTCTGTGAATGTCATTTAAGTGACTAACTGCATTTTAAATTGTTATTATAAGCGTGTTATTTCCATGATACACATAAGCCTGTGTGTCTGAAACCAGCCTTCAGTAACAAAGCAGTGTTAATAAGCTGATGTGTCTCTTATGAAGAGAATGGCAAGACAATCACAGCAGAAAAAGACATTTTATTGATTATCTTAAACATAGGTTAAACATACACAGGTATGTGGTTTTAAAGAATTGTTTCATTTTGTCACAATTTATCAGTGTGTATTTGTATGTGTGTCACTGCACGGATGGGTTAAATATGGAGGACAAATTCCTCTGTGTGTAAGCACAGTAAGCAAAATAGATCACTTTATCACTTTAAAGAACCAAACATTTAGTTACTACTTTCGTACTTTAGTTACTACATTCTTAAGTAACTACTTCCTGTGTGACCGGTAGGACATTCCAGATCACACGCTATACATCACAGTCATTTTGCAGCCGATTACATCTACATTTAGTTATTTAGCAGACGCTTTTATCCAAAGCAACTTACAAGTATCCCAACTTGGTTGGGGTCAGAACACAG
>JAOUQT010000031.1:2778991-2792788 GCA_025769995.1 Xyliphius kryptos
ATCCGTGCAGTGAAACACACAAATACACACACACAAGTGAAGTGAGCACACGTGCCCGGAGCAGTGAGCAGCCATCAGTGATGGTTTGGGGAGCCATGCCATCTGCTTGTGTTGGTCCACTGTTTTTTCTAAAGTCCAAGGTCAATGCAGCTGTCTACCAGGAAGCTTTAGCACACCTCATGCTGCTTATGCAACTTTTTAGAGATAATGATTTCATTTTCCAGCAGGACTTGGCACCTGCACACAGTACCAAAGGTAAAAGTACCTGGTTAAAGGACCATGATATCTCCGTTCTTAATTGGCCAGCAATTAACTTTAACACTATAGAAAATCTCTGGGGTATTGTTAAGAGGAAGATGCGACACGCCAGACCCAACGATGCAGTAAAGTTGAAGGCCACTATCAGAGCAACCTTGGCTCTCATAACACCTGAGCAGTGCCCCAGCCTGATTGACAACATGCCATGCAGCATTGCTGCAGTGATTCGGGCAAAAGGAGCCCCAACTAAGTATTAAGTGCTGTATATGCTGATACTTTTCATATTTATATTTTTCAGTTGGCAAGCATTTTTAAAAATCCTTTTTTTTTGTTTTGGTATAAAGTACTATTCTACTTTTCTGAGATACTGAATTTGGGTTTTTATTATTTGTAAGTTATAATCATTAAATCAAAAGAAATAAAAACACTTGAAATATATTAGTCTATGTGTAATGAATGTATATAATATACAAGTTTCATTTTTTAAATGGAATTACTGAAATAAATAGTAATAAACTAAAAATAAAAATGAAATAAACTAATTCATAATATCATTTTATGACCAGCACCTGTATATACACACACACTTGTGAAGTGAGCCTAGAGAGGTGAGAAACCCACATTTTACGGAGCCTTTTTGCATCCATCCATTCATTTCATTAGAATACACACTTTTTATTAAAAGTGCTCATTGTTCTGAGATCCAACACATTTTACACCAGATGCCACTCAATATTTTTTTTACAAATTTTACATTTGCCTCGTCATTCACTGGCCAAACCTGTTTTATCTCCTTTTTGTCCTCTTTGACTGAGCAAATGTGCTTACCTTCTAACTGTACCCTAATAGTGTGCCATCATGAATGTTCACAATTTGTGGTCTCTGTTTGAATTTGTGGTCACAATCATATATCCAAGCTCGTTTAAAACCTTGGGGGAAAAAAGGAACAAAATTTTCAAATTCATAGTGTGAGAAATTAGCTGTAAATATTTCATACAATACCATACAAAATCCACAGGCCACATTTGCATTATGCATTTTATATGCATTGTTCTTTATTATTATTATTATTATTATTATTATTATTATTATTATTATTATTATTATTTTTATTATTGCTGTTGTTGTAAAAAAGTATTTTGATTATTTGGTTATGTCAGTACTTATTAATCCAATAATGTGTAGGGATTCCACAAAGACCACATTCAAAACAAGGGAAATAAATGGAAATAGATGCAGAGTTATTTATGAAACACAAAAACAGGAAGAAATAAAAGCAAAAAACATATTATTAAAATTTAGCAAAAAAAGAGCATAGTCTCTGGAAACAAAGTAGCAAAAGGAAAAGAAGTCCATAATTTTTTTAATCTTTCGGCTTTTTCCATGTCACAGGGGTCGCCACAACGAGTTCCGCGCATTAGGATTTGGCACATGTTTTACGACGGATGCCCTTCCTGACGCAACCCTCACCCAAAGAAGTCCATAATATGCATCCATAAATCAATGTTTCATAAATAATGTAGAAAGCCAAACTAAACCAAAACTCAATTTAAATATCATTCGCAATCAGCATCCTTAACCTATTTTAGCTGTCCAACTTTTTGGTAAGCGCTCTTCCGTACTCCCGGCACATGCACGGTTGATGCAGCATGGCTAGGGTTGCCAGATCCCTCATATCCCTCACATCATGTTCATTCATTCATTTATTCATTTTCTTCTGCGTAATCCTCATGGGGTCACGGACCAGCTGCTGCCCACCCCTAGAAAGGGTGCCACTTCATTGTAGAGCACACATTCACACACTAAGGGCCACTTTAGAGACACTTAACCTGGAAGAAACCAGAACACCTGGAGCGTCCCACCGCGGATCAAACCCAGGTCCATATTTTTGTGAGGTGACAGCACTACCCGCTGTGCCACCCTCATATCATGTTGTATAGCCTAAATAACTGCATAACACACATGCATACACACACAATTATTTCTTATTTGTCTATAACAGAAAAGGTCAGTGATTTTTTAATAAGAACAAATCACTAGCACATGTTCGGCAGAAACACTGTGACTTACCCTTATCAGACATTATAATCTACTGAGTAACCAGTATTTAACGTCTCATTTACATTTCTGGCCACTTTATTATTTACACCTTGCTAGTAAAAGGTAGGACCCCATATTGTCTTAATATTTGTGGCATACTTTCAACAGAGAGGGTATTCTGCATTCCTTGATTGCAACAAGCGGTTATTTTAATTACTGTTGCTTTTCTACCATCTTTAACCAGACTGACCATTCTCCTCTTTTTTTTCCATTATTCGGCTTTTCCCGGTCACCAGGGGTCGCCACAGTGAGTTCTAACGTCTAATATGAACAAAGCATTTAGACCTAAGACAAAATAGACCTAAGACAGTTAAGCAACTAGAATCCTACATTAGACAAGAATGGGTTAACATCCCTATCTCTTAATTTGAGCACCTTGTCTCCTCAGGCCCCAGACATTTACAGACTGTTGTAGAGAGAAAAAGGGATGTCTCACAGTGGTAAAAATGGCTTTGTCCCAACTTTTTTGAAATGTGTTGTAAAGAAATTTAAGTTCAACTAATTTTTCTCTTTAACTATTTTCTTAGTTTAAACATTTAATATGTCATCTATGTTTTATTTTTAAAGAAAATATGAATTTTTAAAGTTCCACATCATTGCATTCCATTTTTATTTACAATTATTCTTTGTCCCAACTTTTTTGGGTTGGTACATATCTTGTGCATTTCCTGCCTCTTGTTTAAGTAATATGTTTTTTTAATTTAAATTGGGTTAATACAGTGAAGTAAAGCAGAAGTAACTCAGAGATGGTAATTATAGAATTCAAATGCGAAATTTCAGATTTTATGGACACATTGTCTTCTCAGAATTTTCCATAAATGGTCACTGCATGCTTGAATGCTTTACATAATATCATTTGTAAATGCTAAGAAAGAAAATAATTATAGCTTAGCTTTTTGACAAAAGAAGAGCAGCATTCAGGGATTGCATGATTGTTGTCTGAGTATATGTCTGGTACAGGAATTTATTGCTTTGAACAGGTGTTTTGCTTTGAACAAAAGTTTGTTAATTTTGATTAAAATAAATTCTAATAATATTTGACTAACCCCCTGTAATAATGTTAAGATTGTTCAGCCTGTAGTTTCACATCAAAACTGCCATGAAATGTAAAATTCATTAAGTGAATTACATTATGTTCATAGGCAATATATTAATGCATTTCATCAAAGCACAGTTTGAAATAAATAGTTATTTGAAATAGATATTTTAGACACTGCTAGACAAAAATACTGCATTGTTTTGCACTGTACCCAGATGCCACAACATATCAGCTTGACATGGAATTTTTGCTGTCAGTCTTCCTTGCAAAAGCATGTTAAATCCATCAAACTAGCTGTGCGCATTTCTTATTCAGATTCTAAGTGCCTGGGTCAATTCAAAACGTTTTGCGGTGTAGCCATTGTTTGTTGGTTTGGAGGCATGCTTTAGGTCACTGGCATAACAAAAAATGTTGTTTATTGTGTATAATTTCAGCATCAATTGATATTTATCACATCTTTCACAAGGTTATATTCATACAAAAGGTTACATACATACGTATTACAAGTCAGGGACATTACAATGGTCTTTTCAAAATGCATATTTTTGGACTTGGACTTGGATGGAAACAATAGCACCCAGGTGTACTTTTGGTAATATGCACATTATTGCAAATAAATAAAGAGCTTCATAAGTGTAGCTCCAGAGTGGTTCTTTGGCCAATCTGGGGCAATTCAGATGAAGTCATAGCTACCCCTGGGTCCCAGAGCACAATATTGGTTGTGTTCTTGTGCTCTTTTCACTTGGCTTAGAGGAAGCATTTTATAGAATTTCTCCATCCAAGATTTTTACACTGACACATGGAAAATCCTGAAGAGCCTAAAAAGAATTAACTTCTTGGAATATTTTTTTTCAAAACATTTATAGCTCTTTCAATTGATATTGTTTTGTAAAATAAATACATGGTGTGCCTGCGCTGGGCACTAATACATGAAGGCTGGGGTAATGCAAATTTTATACAAATATATTTCAATTGGCTAAGTCATCAGAATTTATTCACCCGCTGCTATTGGCTGCCCAATTCTTTTTTTTTTACTTTGAATAATCCAATTTGCCTTTGGAAGTAAAGGCAGCAGGTTTTCAGTCCACTAAACCTGCTCGCAATCTGCTGTGTTATCTACACCATATTAGGCAAAGCTTGGGCACAGTGCAGTATACAGCTTTACAACCCTTCACTGCTCTTGCTAAAACTCTTACATTCAGGTACAGTGGAATTCCCAGTCGTAGCATAGAACAGGTTGCTCAGAGATGCTCATTAGCCTCTAGTCCAATCCAATCCATTTCTCTCTTGAGGATAGCTGTCCCATGCAGTTTCAAGCTTGCCAGCAGTATAGGCAAGCTGGTAAATCAGATTCACTTCCCAATTCACCAGACTTCACTGTAGTTCATCTGTCAGTTCACAATCAATTGTGAGAAGCCTCCCTGATGCAGTTACACACAGATTAAGACTTTGGTCCTCTTTTGGCTCAGAATCAAGATTACTTTTCATTACTTTTGTAGCAGTGGTGGAAGAATTCATTTATTTACAATATGTAAAATGATACCATACAAGTAAATAACTACATAAAACTACATACAGTTAAAATATTAATACATAAATATTAGTATGAAAATGTAGTCTCACTGAACATGTGATAGAACAACCTAACTACACTATTATGGTTAAACCTATTTATTTTATGTTTCACTCTATTTCAGTACCATTTTTTCTATGCTCTAGTTGCTTTTGCACTTTCCCCTCACCATTTTATGAGAAAATACTGCTGTTTAAAACAATTTACTATATACTACTAGAATGTAATATTTATAGCTTAAAATACTTACAGACCCAAAAAGACCCAAACTTCTATCTGGGCTGTGTGAATTGTCATTCAAACAAAGCTTAAAAGTCAGCATCTCTAATGGTATGGGGTTGTGGTACTGCCCACGGCATATGTAACTTGCACGTTTGCATACAGGTTTTGGAGCAACATATGCTGCCATCTAAGCGACGTCTTTTTTCAGGGAAATCTCTGCTTATTTCAGCCCACACCAAGCCACATTATGCACTTGTAACAAAACTGTGGCTTTGTAGTATAAGAGTGAGGTACTAGACTGGCTTGCTTACAGTCCAGATTTTTCTCCAACTAAAAATGTGTGGCACATTATGAAGCTTAAAATACACAATGGAGACCCCGTACTGTTGAATTGAAGTTGTACATCAAGTAAAAATGGGAAAGAAGTATAGTTAGTTTAGTATAATTAGTTCCATATGTTGAAATATATTATTTTCTTCATTTTGATCTTAATTGTAATGGAATTTTGACGCCGTATGATATTACGACGTCAATGACGCTGTATGACATTAAATAACATGTACTGTATGATAGCATTAGCTGATTAATACTGAAGCAGCAATGTGTAAGCAGTATGTAATTCTGCAGTGTTGTTGATTCCGGAGGTGGAGATACATTTTAAACTGTGTTATAGGTGAAAATCACAATCCATTGTGCATGCAGAGGCAGATGATTTGTGGAAAAAAACTTAGTCCTGCCTTTGACAATGAATTAAATGCCATGTCTACTTTGGCATGTACATTTATGTGGTTTTGGACAAAGCTCTTTGTCAGCAGGTTTTTTTTCTGAAATCTCTTTAATAAAATTCCTCTGAATTCCAGTACATATTCTACTTTTCCTGGTATTTATATTAAGCAGAGTTATCAAGCAACAAACTGTTTATCAGATTTCAAAGAAAATATGTGCTTTTGATGGTTTCTGTGATATTCAATTTAAACATGACTTCATGTTGTGTTTCAGTGAGAGGCTGAACTGCTCTAAATATGAAGAGTGTTATTCAGAGATGAGATGAAATATGTGTCTTTCCCGAGGCTTGCATGGAGAATGAATGTGCTCTGCATGTTTCAGGACAGCAGGCTGCGTCACAAAGGTCAACGCCATCTCATTAGAAGAACAGCTTTGTGCTGTGGGGCAGTGGATGAACTTTAAAAATGTTGTTTTATTAATGAGATACAGAGCGTCCCACTGGAAAAGCCTTTATCTTCAGCCAATCTGATTAAAGAAGAAGTAATGGGACTTGGGAATGGAAGACAAACTAGGCAAAATTGTATACCTTGAATAATTTTCAAAACAATTTTTACTTGCTTTTTGATAATTAAAAATGGCTAAATAATAAGTTCATTTAATCAAGTGTTCAGCAAGCAACACGCATTGCTCATCCAAAAAATATTCTGCATTTTCTACCTGATTCTGTGCATGTATTTCATCCTACAGTTTTTTTTAGATAAAGGGTACACATGCTAAAACAGCCAGCACTGTTGTGTGTATTGTGTGGTGCAGTGGATAGTGCTGTTGCCTCTAAGCAAGAAGGACCCGGTTTGTTCCCTGGGTGGGGCAACCTGGGAAATTTCTGTTTGGAGCTTGTATGTTCTCCCCGTGTTTGCAGGGGTTTATAACGGGTACTTTGGTTTTATCCCACAGTTCAATACCATGGCCATTATGTGAAATGTAGATTATAAATTGTCATTGGACTTGTGTATAGTGTAGATATATGACTTAAGTATAAGATGAAAATTGTGTTCCTGTTATTAACATGGCCATCAATGCCGAAGATGAAGTTAAACAATCGACAATCAAATAAACAATCATGAACAATTCTTGTTAAATGATAAGAAAAAATATTGATGAATGTAGACTATACACTCTACTAAAATGCCTATTGCTTGAATAGAGTTCTTGCATTATTTTGTAACTTGGATAATTCTTGAGCTACAATGTGCACTAAGACTCTGAGTCAGTTTTTACTTGAGCAATTACGTCTCATCACATTCAGACCATCAGAAAATCCATTATGCTGAAATGCACATGCAGGAACTAAGTCTTTCTATTTTATATACACGCTTAAATCTATTCAGTACTATGGGGAGGCCTTTTTTTTAATTAAAAGTAACATTAGTTAGTAACATTACTAATCCTTGGTGCATGAAATGAATAAGAAACAAAAAATAATAAGTAAATGATATAAGCTTTTGATAACTAAATAAATAAAATTACTTCCTTTGGGAATCTACATTAACGCTAAGTATTCTAATGATGGATTTTTATCAAAACAAAACTCACAGGAAATCAGTGGACATCATCATCACATTAACTTTAGTTTGACATATTAAACTGGACTTTTATATACACTATATTTCCAAAAGTATTTGTTCACCCATCCAAATTATCGGAATCATGTGGCCACAGGTGTATGAATGCTTCAGCATACCAAGACATTATGGACAATTCAATGCTCACAACTTCCTATTCCAGCATGATTGGCACCAGTGCACAAAGCAAGTCTGGTGTAGATGAACTTGACTGACCTGACCTTAACCTGATAGAACATCTTTGGGATGAATTAGAGTGAAGACTGAGAGCCAGGTCTTCTTGTCCAACATCAGTTCGGACCTCACAGATGTGCTTTTGGATGAATGGTTAAAGATTTCCATAAGCACACACCTAAACTTTTTGGCTGCAAAGGGTTGACCATTGTAATATTGAATCCTATGGATTAGCTCATATGTAATTCAAGGCAGGTGAGCAAATACTTTTGGAAATAAAGTGTATATATACCTAACTTCATTTATACCAGGGATTATAAAGGTCTCAAGATGAAAGTTCCCACTGGATTCTGTCTCTCTATCTCACTCTCTCTTACTGTGTGCTCTGTGTGTGTCTGTGTGTGTGTGTGTGCACTGTATGTGTATGTGTGTGTCCTATGGGAGCAGTGGATACAGGATTAAGCACAGATGGCTTCTGGGTCAGAAACGATGAAGTCCAGATGGTCAGGTAGGTAAGAGATGAGCATGCTTGTACATGCCCACACACCCACACACACACATAAATACTGCACAAATATAAAATGTTGTGATTCCTCTGTTGCCTGCTAAGATTTGTAAATTATCAATATAAAGCCTTATACTGTGTAACAGGATACGGAGTGTGGTTAATGTCAGACGCTACATCAAAATGGCTTTTCTTTTATATGGGTTATATTTGTGTGAAAACAAATATTTGTGTGATCTTAAATTAAACTGTTAGGCCCCTTTATCACTCTTGGTTAAGCTGTACTCAAGTATACCAGTATGCTTAGATTCAAATTTCTGTGTGACATTTGCATGCGCTCCCCTTTTTTTGCACGTTTTTTCTCCAAGTTTCTTGGTCCTTAGTGTTTGAATTTGTGTGACTGTGCGTGTGCCCTAATCTAGATTTGCACCCTGTTGAGGGTTGTTCCTGCCCTTGTACCCAGAGTTGCCGGATTGCCCTAGTGGATTACAATAATGGATGGATGGATGAACTTTATGTATGAAAATGCACACATGCAATAATGTTCTATAATTTTACTAAGAAAGCATTTCAACTAACCCTTTAGATGACCCATTTTTACCAAGGTCATCTTTCTGATATTAGAAATCAATCAGTAATTACATATTAGTGTATAAGAAGACAAAATCATTATGGATCAAACCCATCTGATTAATAGAGTAAAGTATAACAAAACTATAATAATCTGCAATATAGTGCGCAAACACAAATTTGCAGCCAGTTAATTTATGTTAAACTTTAACATAAAAACTGTTTGTTTGATGTTATTAATAGGACACTGATGGAGATTTGACTTATGGAGTGTAAAACTCTTCACGGCATTTATATTTCTAGCCTTCATAAGATGGCTGATTATTAGTTGCAGCCTAAAGACAAATTCTTGGTCTATAAGTGCATCTTAATTAATAATTTCTTACTCCTACTCTATTATAGTGTGTCGAGGTTTTTGGCTACTTTACTCGATTATGCTGATTATTAATAGCAGCCAGTTTTGAGATTTAATCTGTTTTTTCACTTAAATTCCTCCACCTTGAATTTTTATGCCCAGGTTTCATGCATACTGCACATTAACACTTATGCCTGAGTAGTAATGACAGCAAATATTTTACAACATTATCACTGCTGCAGTGACTGAGTACCAGGTGATAGAGGTCCTCCATATATTTTATTATTTAATCAGTCTTTTTTAGGATAGATTTTTTTATGCCTACAATGTATAACGGAGCTATTTTGCTACTCTGGACTTTAAAGTGCAAAATATAAACAAACCACATTTCCACTAAAATGGGATACATTGTACCTTTGCTATATGAGACAAGATCTGGACTACAGGCAGGCCAGTTAAGCACACACTCTATTTTTAGAAAGCCATGCTGTTAGAATGAACATATCCTAAAATGTAATTTTCAAAACTTATTGTTTTCTTGCCAGTAGCATGTGTCTATCCAAAATACACATATAAACGACTACTTCAATTGTTAGTTCACAAATATGCAGATCGCTTTTGTTTTAGACAATGATACATCCCCAATAACATCATGGTTGCTGGTTTTTGAGTTTGCCTAAAATCTTTTACCTCTGTCACTCAGAATGATCCATTAGAAAAATTGAACAGGCTAAAATATGGATTTATTCAGCTGTATAACATATTTATTCTCTCTTTCCATCCACTGACCATATCAAATTACTTTTCTATGTTAAATTAATATATGGATTCCTCTTTGAATAAAGCAATATCAGGTTATATTTCTTGATGGAGTGTTGGACCTTGTTAACTGACAGTGATTTTGCTAAGAATTATGTCCATCAAACTAGCATGATGGTTTCTCAATTAATACTGCCTAAGGGCTCCATGGTCACACATTCAAAAATGAACACACATTCATATACAAAGAGATTTCCCCTGACTTCCTGAAACCTTTTGTTTTATTATGAACTGTAGATGGTGAAAGACCAAATTTTTTGTAATCTTGTTCTGAGGAACATTGTCTTTGAACTGACTGAAAATTCTCTTAGGAATTGCTTTCAAAGACTAGGCTTTTGCTGGTGTTAAAAACCCCCATATAAATATTAGAAGAGAAGTGTTAGTTTAGTGGTGTGCACATAAAATACAAATAAAAACATCACTAAGTGTGGGGACAAAACAAAACGGCGAAAGGTAAACACAGAACCACAAAGCACAGAAGATATTTCAAAATAAACTTGTGTTCCCCAACACTCTGGTTATCTGGAATATAAATATAGACAACATAAACATTACAAAAGTCAATGAAAAAATGTAATACTGAAAAAACATGATAACAAAAGTCTATAGTCAATATGTAAGAACATGACGAAGTCGAAACACCCCAAAAGGTAACGAAGATAGGTTTGTTGACCCACAAGGTGCTCTAGCCCAACTGATCTTTTATTCATGAAGGAGAGAGCAGATTGTTTTTCAATTAGTCTCAGGTGTAGTTTATTAGGGCTAGTGCTCTTGCGTAGTATGCTACTCACAGATTGGGATGTAAGGTTCAAATAGCAGCCTCTAGTGGCCATGGGTGCAACAGATCCTGCCCTAAGTGACTATCTCTGGCAGTCTTTTCTGCCTCTGGGGTGTCTCCTCATTTTTGGACCCTTTAGGTTTAAACCCAGTTCTTTAGGTGTAAACCCAGTTCAGTGGATGATGATGGCAGAAGAGTCTCAGAAGAGAACTTGATCAACTCTAGGTTTACTAATTCTGCCTGGCAGTTGGCTTCTGGGTGATACCCAGGTGAGCCTCACTGTTAAACCCAGTGTTCCCATGAAGTAGGACCATACCTTGAAGATTAACTGCCAAAGTGCCACTGTCCCAGGCTGATTCACCACTGGACTACCCACAGGGCACTGTGCAGTACCATGGACACCTAAAGGGTCCAGAGCAGTGATTCTTCTACCATGGCAGTGGGGAGGAGCCTAAGAAGGAGTGGGGTGAGCTGCCTCAGTTGGTGTCGTTACCATGAGCATTGGTGGCTTCTCCATTTAACTGATGAGGACACCTGGGGGGCTTCTTCAAACTCGAGAGTGTTCTAGTCCCCAGACACTCCTCCAAAAATCATCTGCAGGAGATTACTCTGCATTCTGACACCTGTAAAGGTTTTTGCACCATGGAAGGGAGTGTTGTTATTCTGATATTTTTAAGGAACATATTAGTTCATAAGGTAATGTGTGTTTTAGATAATTTTCATATGGGATTGTAAGTATCCAGGCAACAGTACATATATTCCAGTAGCAACAGGATATTAATTGTAGAATTGTAGAATTTAGCCAGCAGATTTATTTTAAAGGAGATAAGAGCTCACACTACAGTTAAAGTTCTGTTCAATTCTAAGTAAATATTCATCTTTGTAAGTAAAAATATAGTTTGATACCTTAAATGCATTTTATAATTACTAATAATATGTTTAATGTTATTTTATTTTTCTTTGTATTGCAGTTACAGATTTATATAATAGCAGTTTCTTCAGTAAAGAGTTTGTAAAGAAGTGACCTTGTATATGGAGAAATCTTTTATTTTGTTAACTGTCTGTCAAGCTTCACATAGGAATGTGTTTGGGAGGGCAGAACAACAGACTTGACACACACCGCCATGCAAACATGCACACACAGAGACAGAAACAAAGTGTCATACAGTGACACACAGATAGACAAAAGTGGCAAGTCACAGCCCCAGTTCAAACCCAAGGAGGAGTCCCAATCATGCTGTTACTGTGACAGGAGCAGGTAGAACATTCTATTGTTTTTATATTTTCAATTTTGCTGATCAATAATAGACAATTGAAATGTACTTTTTATCATAAATTACTGTTTTTAATTGTAGTACATTTTAAAAATTGGGTTGTATCTAAATACAGGTAAAGCTGATTATTTAATGATTATTAGTTTGAGTATTTAACTATAGAAAATAATTAACAATCTCAAATATTTGTGATTTGATTTCTGACTTTAATAATGGTTCACATACATTATATGCTGTATATATGCTGCAGTGTTCTATGTAACTCTAGAAATATGCAGTATATATACTGTATATTTATAATCTCTGACAGTGTACAGAATAAATAATGTACACTGAGTAAGAGAGAAATGTTGACAGGGCTTTAATGTTCCTCCAGTGAATATAAAGCACTCCATCTGGATAGGGTTGGCCATCTAGCCAAAAGAAATATATGCACCTTGGTACGCAAAAACTTATTACAATATTACTATGTTGTAAATACAAATATAGGAATAAAGCACATTAATCACTAGCAGACATAATTCACTAGCTTCCCGACATATTAGAAAACGCCCTAGTCAACCCCAGTCATCATTCATGAATCCTTTTCCAAATTCAGTAACATCTGGACGCTCACAGTCTCCAGTTTAGTTTGTTTGCACTCACACATTCTTTCACTACCCTGTTTGGCTGGCTAGTCCTACCTGGCACAGTGGAACCTGAGTTTCCTTCATTCATTAATTATCTTCCGCGTGATCGACACAGGGTCGTGGGCCAGCCGGTGCCCATCCGGTCACTCTGGTTGCAGAGAAAGAAACGACCCTAGACAGGGTTCCACTTAATCAGAGGGCACACACAGACTAAGGGCCACTTTAGAGACACCAATTAACTTTTGTGTACTATGTCTTTTGTGCACTATGTGGGCATTTGTCTTTTCTGGGTGGACAGAATATGATCACAAATAAAATATAATTTGGTGCAATGTTATAACAAAAATACTTACTTACTGATAATCCTGTTGCGTTCTTGACTTCTGGCAATACAAAATAATCACCTGCCATCAGATATACACATAAACCAATAAAAATGAACAAAACCATAATGAGTGGCACAGATCATCAGCAGTTTCATTGTAATTTGTCAGCAGAGGTCTCTAAGAAGAGCAGCCCTAATTCTAGACATGGCATGAAGTGAATAAAGCATCATCTCTGGCTGTCCGCTGGGACTCTGCGAAAAGATAGAAAACAATGAATTCTGACTCCAGACTCAATCCCTAGTTTCATGTCTCCAAATCAGATAGAAAAAATATCAGAGGAGGTGATGATGGATAAAGACAAATCAATGAAGGGCAAATGAAAAAGACAAAAATGAATTCTATCAGCTCGGAGTAATTAAAAATGATATTTGACTGCTGGTGTAGTTCTTAAGGTATTTTATATTTCATATATACGTATAAGTTATGCATTAATATACAAGGACGTTGGCGGTTGGTAAGGAACTCATTTTCTTTGCAAGTACTATATATACATTCAATAGAGTAGCTTACATTAAGAATTTACATTATTTCATATGTAGGTGCATATTTTCCAAGGAAAAAGGTTAAACTGTCTTAATTCTTTGTGGCATATTTTGACCAGAGATGGTATTTTGCATTCCTTGGTTGTAATGAGTGAATTTTGTCCACAAAAGTGCTGCTCGCTGTAAATGTTTAATGGATGTGTTTATTAAAAACATGAACAGTTATAATTGTTTGTGTGATATTAGCTTGCACATTGTGTTTGTCTATACTTGGGACATAGATGT
>JAOUQT010000031.1:2793561-2806254 GCA_025769995.1 Xyliphius kryptos
TTCATGCAGAAAACCAGGTAATTCCTAAAGGATCATATAATGAAAGGTGAGGAGATATAATAAAAAGAGTCTGCAAACATTATATTAGTGACATTTGAGAGATAACCCAGAGACAGTATCTGCTATGTACTATGTACATGTACCGGTTTAAAGATTCCGAAGTAGACATTTAGTGCTAGGTGACAAACAAAGCAAGCACATGGCTAATGTAGTTGTCCTGAAGTTTATGCATGACGCACTCAGAGACCGGTGCAATGCAGAGAGATGTATATCATGATATTACAGCAAGGAGGATGACGAAAAGGGCAAGGCAACCCATGCACTGTATGCATGAGATATAGATCCAAAAAAATTGTCTGGGCATGAGTAATAATTTTTATTTGTTTTGATGTCAGTGAGACTGAAATAAAGAATCATCATATTTGGTCACCTAACTATAAAGATGAGTCAAAATTTTCACAATCTGATTTCTATCCATGTTGGCTGGGTGCCGGCATGTTCTGTACCAGGTAGTGGTCTCCTAGTCACTGACATGCCGGCTTGAACATGCTACGTCAGTTCATTTGTTACCATAGTTAAAGAAATTATGACGCCCACTTGTAATTTAAAGGCAAACATGAGAAAGAAGACAGGGCATAGGCATGCAGTGATTCGTTTTTGTTGTCTAAGGGTATGTTTGGTAGTAAAATGCTTAGTTTGACCATAAAGATGACTGCAGGAGGCTTTAATAGCACCATCTTTGCAGAATTAGTTAAAATCAGTCATAAGTATCTGACTAGCAAACAAATATTACTCACATTCGTAACATAACAGCCATATGTGAGGGGCTAGAACAAAGTCAGATAGAGGATATGGCTAAGGATGAAAGTCATTATTGGTGCAATGCATGACTGTAATAGGGTGCGGCTTATACTTCATATTGTGTATATAGTATATTTGGAATATTTAGAATATAATACCGCCAGAGCGACCCAGAGAAACAGCGCAATCAGTGATGTATTAGATAGTGCTTGGATGAAAATCAGATTTGAGTCTTATATAAACACCACTGTGGAGCTGTAGAAATCTGATATACTAAACCAAGACAAGAGAATGTTCTGGGGGAGGAGAAGTCTGCAGGAAAAAGAAAAGGGAAGAAAAAAAAATAGAGAGAGAGGGGGAGAGAGAGATGAGGCTTGAGAGAGAGCTTCTATGTCTGTATCAGTTGATCAATGTCCTTACCATGCTTAAGCCAGCAGAGCGAGGCTTATTTTTAGCCTCTGATACTCCAACTGACTCACTCTCTTAAGACACATGCACACACACTTTCATTGCTTTCGTCTAAAAAGGAGATGAGAGCAGTAACCAAACAGCTAAGGTTTTAAGCAAAACAAGTGCAAAGAGAGAAACAATGAAACATGTGAAGAAAAATTATGTAAAACCCATAGAAGGTACTGCATGTCGCAGACACAAGGGCAGGAAGAACGCAGAAGGAGAGCTACTCATTCTGCCTGATTTATATGAGCTGCAGCATCAAGCCTGGACCGATGCCTTTGCACACTGTCACTCGCTCAAGTCTTTCACAAGCACAGGGGAGACAGAAGGATGCAGCACTTTGATGTTGGCACAATAATCCCAATTCCTGGAAAGGCAGAAAAGAAGAAGAGAGAGTGACAGACCAAGGACAGCTTCTAGAGGCATGATACAGAATATTTATGAGTGTTAAGTGTGCATTTGTGTGTGTAAAATCTTTGCACTGTTTTAGAAAAGATGCATTTTTTAAAAATATACTAGTTCATGTAACAGCTCTAACCACAGCATAAAATAGTTTGTGTTGAGGGACAATGAGCTGAATCCAAGCCGGAATAATGATCAATAATTAGGAAGATTAGATGAAAAGTCTATACTTCTTACTGCATAGGCTCCCATAGAAACAGCTGCAAACATGCAAATAAGGCCACCTACTCCAAACATAGAATTAGGAACACCTGTCAGGTGGCAAATAATTACTAATAACTACTGGCCCAACTACTGCTGCATTCTTTCTAGTGCTGCTCTTGGGTTTATGGTTTATCCACTAGACTCACAATACCTGTCTTATTTATGAGGTGTTTGCATTGTCTTAAATACACAGCTATCTTGTTACCTCACAGTGTGTATTGAAGGAAAAGTAGCTTAGCTGTAATTTTAATCAAACTCTAGCAATAAAACAAATTGTTATATATTCCAGCCATTGTAAAGAATAATACCAGAAACAAAGAAGCCAAGATATTTGAAAACGGAAGTGCATGACAGGTATAAATGCAAGTGGTCCCCTGAATCAAAGTAAGCAACGACTGAACATCAGGAGGCAAAATCTACCAGACATTGGTAAACAGAGCGACTTGAATGACTTTGACAGTCTGATAGAGAGTTTGAGCTAAGACGTATGGTGCCAGTGTTTCATCAAAAGCTCACGTGTGGGCTGTTTCCATACATTAGCATGATTGTACAAATAATGTAGTAATAAACATCCAGCCGATGATGACATAGCAGCTGACCGCCAGCATGTGGTTAAACCAAGAGATGAGCATCAAACTGGCAAGACAAACTCATTGGCCTACTGTAGCAGGCATGAGTCTCAACTTGCATATGGAGGATATATGCCACATTGTGGAGACTGTTTCCCTACATCTCAATTCCCTAATTAATTATATAGGTGACTGACCTGTTGTTACCCAGGTGATCCTAATTCATTGATCATTCATTGTATTATCTACTGTAAGGTGCTGGTGGTAGAAGCATAATAGTTAGCATATTAGTTCCACTGGTTATACATGTAATAAAACAATATAAAAGACACATTTACTAAATAAATAAAGCCAAGAAGATAGTTTTCGAAAAATTAACCTTTTATTGGAAAGACGGATGGCGATGGGTCATATGATCAACAACAGTAAACAAGCTCAATGAATGCTTCAAAGCTGCCAATCATTCAGCATTTGTAGATCCACTTCTTGCTGTCAGTTACCTGAGTGTGTATAAAGCAATGTACACACACACTTGTCCTCTAGACTTGTGATACACTATGAACTTTCGAGAAAATTCGAGAGTCATTTAATATAGTTCCTGAATATTATTGTATATTATTGTATGTCTTTACTAAATACACATTTAGCTTACTTAAGGGTTCTTTTATCAGTATATCAAAACGGTTTTAATCTCTCAGTTACCCCTTAAAGATTTTTTGTCTGTAAGTATGAGTATTCATTTATTCATTCATTTCTTTTCTCCAGCTTAATCCACATAAGGTTGCGGGCCAGCTGGTATCTGCCTGGCAACTCTAGACGGGGATCAAACACAGGTTCTTCTGTGAAGTGGACGCACTACCCAATGTGCCACCCACAATGTGTATATTAACTGAATGAATTTGCGACACAATAAGAAAATGGGTTGCGTTTTTTTTTATCTTTTACTTTGAGAGAACCTTTAAATGTTCGAAGGTTCAGGTTCCATGCAAACAATTACCCATATTCTTTTGGTTAAGAAAGCTTATTCTTAACGGGAGTTACAACAGAATATCTGGGGGTATTTGTCGTATCTGTTAATGCAATGATAAAACACAAGCCCATAGACAGACCTGTAAACTTGGAACCTAGTGTTATTCTGCAGTTTATATAACATACAAATAAAGGAACGTACTCAAGCTACATTTATAAAAACAACTCAGGTTTATGCTGTTGAAGTATGAGATCAACTTTTTTAATCCAAGCACACAGAACCAGAGCACTGACACAAAAAAAAAATAATAAACATGCAATTTTATAGCATAAAATGTACATTGTAAGAAACAATGTGTAAAAAAAATCTCAGATGGTACTAGTTCTTTGTTTATAAAATTGACTACAGACTTGCAATTTATTAAAAAAAACTGCATTTAGTTCCAATTGCTTTTAACCTGTAATTACCTCCATACTGCATGGGCCTTCTGTGACTACAGCTTGTAATGTACATTCACACACTCACGCACTCTAGCATACATTCACTATCACAAAAAAAATCTTTCCATCCATTAATCCAGCAGTAAAAATCTCAGTTCTTGACTCCGGCTATTTTAAACAAATGACACAAAATTGCACCAAATCTGTATCAGCTACAAATCTGACAATTTAAAGAAGAAAAAAAAAATACCACTGATACATAAATCCTGAAAAGGCAGAGACGAAAGTTGTACATGTACACATATCGGGATAAACCTGCTGCCTCGCTGGTGCTGCGTCTCTCCACTTTTATATATGCTTAAATGTTTTTGTGGGTCAATCAATTTTAAATACCTTTTTTATACTGGAAATATAAAAACATGCAAAAGGTTTTTTGTCTGCAGTTAAATTATACATATACGACTCTTTCATACATCTTGTACTTCCTTGCTGACTACATTACCAAAAAAAAAAGAAAAGACAAAAAAACTATGTACACTCCATTTAATTTACAGTGCAGTAAAAAAATAAATGAATACCATAGTTTGACTAAGGCAGATGAATATTGAAAATGTGAATATATTTGTGAAACATTTATAATAACAATAGTAAAGTAAAAAAAAATAAAAATTGGAATTTATCCAGACAAAAAAATAATCGCTACCAAACGATGATCAGGTTTTCCCTTTTGCATCAGCTGTATAAGATAAAAAAGCAACAATGACATGAAACAGGACATCTAATTTCTAGTGTACTGTACAATGATGTTCAGTATGTCCAATTTCCAATTTCAGAGGAAAGGGATGACGACGTCAACGAATGCCATGCTGCGATGAATAAACAGAAGCATGTCGAACCATAGGAGTATTCTATAACAGGCTCACAACTGAACAACTTCAAAACTCTGAGCCAATAAAGCCAATGAACGGAAACCAATCGATCCAAAAATGTACAAAAAGGCACGTAATATCCCAGTGCTTCTGTACTGTGAGATTCAAGTGTAACTGAGTGTTCTGTTCATTGTTTTTTTGAGCATTATTTTAGCATTCTTATGTTTTTTTCACCACAAATTCTGCGCAACAACCTGCCCAGATCACAGAGACAGAGTCCAGGTTCCATCACCTTGCTCACTTTGGCTTCTGCACAAAGTCTGATAGGAGCTAGTAGTGTTGCCATGGTGATCTTTCTTCCCCTTTGTTTTGCTCTCACAAGGGGAAAATATTCATCTTTCAGATTTTACACACTGTCCCCTGTCCCATCATTAAAAAAAGTGCCACTTTTTTATTTTTAGAATTTTCTATTGAAAATTTTTCAGTAACACCTGACCGCTTTAATCGTCGTTGCCGCCGTACATGTCTGCTAATTTGCGAAATCGTGGTCCCCATTCACTGAGGTAGTCGTAGTCCTGCTCGCCTCCAGAGCTGGATGAGTGCAGTGAGCTGAGTGAGCCAGCAGTGGAGCCGCTGCCTTCATAGTCGAACACCAGCAAGGAATCGTACGGGGGAGCCGTGGGGTCTGTATCGGCCGCCTTCAGACCCTGCAGAAGTAAAAACAGAGATGTTTTCTATAATGTGTATTAGAAAATAATCCTCTTACAGGACAGCCTTTAAAATATTAATAACTGAAAGTCAGCCGGAAATATCTATTATGCTGCACTGAATATATTGCAGGGCACTCACGTATTGTAGCCTTGGGAGGAAAAATTAAAAATGGAAGATAGTAAAGGACAGCTGCGGTCAAGAAAAGAGGACGGAATAAGCAAGAGAAAGAAATGAGGGTAGATGAGAAATTAGAAGTAGAAACGAGCACATAAGAACGCAAACAGAAAGAAGAAGAAAAGAAGAAATGCTATGGAAGAATAGTGAAAACTAGAATATTAGAGGGCATCACTCTGTGAACTGCTGGAGCCTACAGGGGTCCATGGCATTGCACTTTATTAGGACATGTCCCCTATAGTGTTGTACCCACTTCAGAACCAAGTTCAAGGTCTTTGCCCAGCCAGAGACCTCTGTGCCCTGTTAACATTCATGTGCTGTATATATAGGAGAGAAATGTAAGGAGTGAAAAGGAGAGATGAGAGGCGGCCCATATGAGAAACGATTAAATTTAAAAATCTGCAACATTCTGGTACATTCGATTCTGTCAATCACATAAATAAAGACAATTTTCCATCCTTGAACAAATATTCATAACCTGGGAAATATTAACCTATCCCTTAACCGACAAGCTTGAATATGAGAGGTTTAAAATCTGATTGTTATTATCATTGCACTGTTTTTTACTACATACCGAGTTTAAAAGGGCATGAGAGCACAATTAGTAGAGCACACCCTGCTGGAAAAAGCCAGTAGTGTTACTAACTCAGGTTCAATTCTCAGGGCTGAAACATTCATTCATTAACTTACGCTTAATCAGGAACAACACTAGACAGGGTGCCACTACATTGTAGGACGCACACACATTTATACACTAAGGACCACTTTAGATACACCAAATAACCTAACATGCATGTCCGTGGAATGGAGGATACTGGAGCACCTGGAGAAAACCTGCGGGAACACGAGGAGGAACATGCAAGCTCCAAAAGATTTACAGAGTCGTACCACCTGTTCGTCCTTATTGGTGTGAGTTCAAAGAACTACCCACTGCACCAACGTGCTACCAGAGCTGGAAAAGCTGACAATACATTGGGATGCTTGGTCAGCCTATCCCTATTAGGCAACCATTGCAAGCAATGACAGCTATGGCATTACTGTTCCAAATAAATTGTCATATTAATATAAATATTTTGATAATTATAAGCTATTTTTGGGTTAAGAAACGTGAAGGTTTTGAGGTAGAGTATAATGACTTTAGACAAAAGACTTTGGCCGTCTTTCCCTAAGCTTCTGACTGTGTGTGATACCATCATTTGCTTTAGGTTGGAACACATGAATTACTTTAAATTGAGTAATATAAAAATGGATGGATGGATGGATGGGTCTCAGTGTGTCTTAATATTAATATGGAAATGTGTGAGTATTGTGTTGACACATTGATTATAGGTACTACCTCATTGATGTTTTTTAGGCAGTGCCCTACATGCCTAGGGCATATAGCAATCAATAATGAAAATAGCATATCATTATGCAGAGGGACAAGCACACGGTTGTCTGTTCAATATTGATTTCATCTTGAACTGTGACCGTGTACTAATGTAAGTAGTACTAGAGGAATACTCTTTAGAAAAATATCATAATGACAGCCAGTTGCTAATTTTTTATTTTTTTAAATATATCAGTGCTTTCCTAATTGCAATCTCCTATCTGGTCATTCATTTTCAGTTCCAAAAATTTCATAATCTTTTCTACTGTTCTCCCAACACAGTTTACAGCTTGAAAGGTTTTCTTTCTTTCACTCCCACTATGTGCGTGTGTGTGTGTGTTCATAACTTATACACAAACCACTGAGGATGACACAGAATACCGAATCCAGACTAATATCCATCTAAACTAATAGGATTGAGGTCCAATTAGCCAATCAATCACCATTAGCTCGTATCACTGACTGTTTATATGGCAAGACAGAATGTATCCACACATTCACACACACAGAGACACAAACCTCATGGATGAAATCTCCGATGTCTCCAGGGTGCGGGGCAGCAGATCGAAGTGGGTAACTGGGCTCCGGGTGCAGTGGGCGCTCGTCCAGCCGGCGGATTCCAACTGGCTTCACCATGTCATGCTCCAGAGTGTCTGGCTGCTGCAGCTGACTCAGATCATAATCCTGCACATAGGCACATGATTGAACACACATAAGATGGTGATGAAAAGTTAAGTAACAGAGACTGTGATATATTAAGCTGAAAACAGAAGCTAGGTGTCAAATTAAAACTGAAATTAGAACCAATGTGCCAAGTACGTGGAACAAATGCATTTCGCATTTGTGCTTATTGCTTCTTAAATGCAATTAACATTTATTTTAGCAAACAGCAGTTACAGATATGCATAGACATATGGTATATAGCTTTCTGCCACTAACTGTCTGTGTGACTATATCCATTAACATCCATCATCTCTGGGTCCATTCAATTAGATACAAAATCTTAATGAACAAAAATACAAGAGCTGTCATATTCTGAAATGAATGGTGCTTTACAGTACAAAGAGAAAGCACTGTTAGTTTAATCCATCTTCTGGAACATTATTGGTCTTGATAAAGATACTTATTAATTATCAATTAATTAAAATAGAAATTAAATTAAAAAGCACTAGATCAGTTAACTGATTATTTCTAAGTGTATGTAACCGCCCTTTCTGCATTTACCACATTCTCTGACACGCAGATGAGACCAAATTTCACAACATATGTATAGACAATTGAATTGGAATTGGAAATAAAATAAATTTTTTTTTTAATGTCAAACAATTCCAGATTTTAGTATCAGGATTCTTCTGCAATTTTGCTGTCCTATGAATGTTCTACCATCTCTGAAGCATTCAGGAGCATTTCTGTACCTGGTCCTCCTCTCCTCCACCTTCCTCGTCGTATTTAAGGATGTTGTCTCGCACGTCGTCCTCAGGGTCTATCAGCAGCTGCTTTGCCTGTCGCTCCTTATCTCTTCTCTTCATCCACATCACGAACATCAGCACTAACACTACACAGGGAGTGTGTGAATAGGAAAGAGAAAGAGAATACGATTCAAAATGACTCATATGCCATTTTTTATCAGAAAGAGAGTCTCAGTGGTGATAAAACAGCCATTACGTTTCCTCATTCCCTAAAGCATAAATGCTTTTTTTTATATATCGGACCGGGAATAGCTTACCCAGCAGGATGATGATGCAGATGAGGATGGCAATGATGGCTCCCGTACCCAAACCGGCAGCCATGATGCGCTCCATATCTACACAGTCTCCGTGGTGATCACACTGGCACACCTTTACGCGCAGATGCGAGGTGTTGGCCATCGGGAGGTTTCCAGAGTCTGTGATGATAATGGGGACTTCATAGATTCCGCTCTGGAGGTATCCAATTTTCAGGCTTAACTGGACGTAGTCGCCTAAATTAGCAACAGCCACAATGACAATACAAGAAATAAATTATGATGTAATTCAAACTTATTAGTGTATTATTTACATTTCTATGCCAGTAGTGTATATTTATTATAACATACCAATTGAAGCATAAGAAAAACTAAATGTTATAAATTTCCTTGCTATTCTAATTATTGAACTTAATTTCAGTTTCATTAAAGGGTTAGGTAGGAAGTGTTTTCATTAAAGTACATGGGCCTCAGTTCAACCGTGAGATCAGATTACTGTCTGTATGGCATTTTACAAGGTCTACCACTTCCCAAAGATATGCCGCTAGATGTCTATACTTCATTTCCCATAAGTGTAAATCTGTTTGCAAATTGATGTACTCTATTCTTCAATTGTGTCTTTTAATTGTGCTTTTTACCTAGTAAAAATTGTACAAATTGTTTTGGATCAGGTTTAAAATCATAATTGTGTTAAAAGCCACAAACGTGCTACTTAGCTCCACATGACAGTAGCTGTTTTACTCATTCATTTTCTATACCCGATTTATCCTAGTTTTAGGGTCACAGAGATGCTGGGTGCGATGCCAGAAACAACCCAAGACAGGACAACAATCCATCATAGGGTACAAACACACACATTCACACACTACAGGGTAAATTTGAGACACCAATTAACCTATCATGCATGTCTTTGAAATGCGAGAGGAGACCGAAGAACCCGGAAAAAAACCCGTGCAAATATTGAAAAAACAAGCAAACTAAACATAGAAATTTCGAGTTGCCCAACCTGGGGCTCGGACCTGGGATATTCTTGCTGTGAGGCCACAGCACTATGCGCTGGGCCACCGTGCCGTCCCAAGCTGTTTTACTGAAATGCTACAATGTCCTTAAGTTATTTTAGATAATAGCTGCTGTTCAAAAAATGGTGACAAGTGGTACGATGAGATTGAGGTGTTTGTCATACCGTTGATGCGGGTCAGTGTCCAGTTGCGTCGGATGTCAGATGGTCGGTAGGCGAGCTCGAAAGCAAATGGCCCAGCATTGGGGTTCAGGTCTCCGTCCACAGCTGTAATGTTAATGGCGTTGGGCTCGGGTCTCTCACACATCTCGGTTTCTTGTGGAAATACGCGGGGTGCATTATCATTAATATCCAACAGGTAGATCTGCAATGTGCCTGTTCCACTGGCAGGAGGAATGCCTGCAGATAAATGCGAAAGAGGAAAGAAGTTTTAAATTTGTCAGTGTATGAGTGCAAATCTGTTACACCATTAAGCTATTGTATAAAATATTTATTACATGTGTAATCAGAGGATGTACTATATAATCAATCATAGCCACTAGACACTGCCTATGAGCTATTCGGCACCTGCTGCCTCTTCATTTGAACATTTCTCGTCGCTAGGCGAGAGCTTGAAAAGAGAAGAACACTAAGTGTCAGCCCTCTTTAGATGATCAGGCTGAATGACGGGATACTCTGGAGAGGAAGCGGCGCCACTAGAGTGTTAGAATCCAACACTCTGAGTAACCCACTGTGATAGAAGCACTTGTGGAACACAGGTTAACAGACTGTTTACAGAGATGGGATCACGCCTTCACAAAGCTATGAGTGTGTTTAAATGTGTGTGAGATGTGTTTTTTGACTCAAGGAGAATACCAATAACAGAGGAATAAGCAGGTATATATATAAGCAGTTAATGTGAAAAATAGACTGACGATTTAGGTGTTCAGTATGGGAATATGTCCAATCTAATTTTTTCTCCTGTAAAATCTTTGTTATAAATATTACTGTTTAAATTAATTTTGCTTTAATCAGAAAAATCAGTAAAAAAAATTGAGGTCACACACTGATGTTGCACGAGGAGGCCTGGCTCTCAGTCTCTGCTATAATTCATTCCAAATATGTTCTATCGGGTTAAGATCAAGACTCTGTGCAGGCCAGTCAAGTTCATCCACACCAATCTCTGTCATAAATGTCTTTTTGGACCTTGCTTTTTGCGCTGGTGCCCAGTCATGTTGGAAGAGGAAGGAGCCAACTCCAAACTGTTCCCACAAAGTTGGGAGCAAGAAATTGTCCAAAATGTCTTTGTATGCTGAAGCATTCATACACCTGTGGCCATGGTAAGTGGGAACATCTGAAGTTACTGGAACACCTAATTCTAATCATTTGGATGGCTGAGCAAAAAGGAAATATATTGTATAAAAGGCCACCTCATTTAATTTGTTAATTAACATCTATTCCGGCATTTCCAGCTCGCAAAACATTCCAAGATAGTTTGGTGCATATTGATTAATCGGACCAGAATATACAGTATGTTTCCACTGTCTGATGGTCCATCACAGATGTTACACAGCCCAGAGAAGTCATTGAGCCTCTGGTTAACATACAGTTTCTTTTTGCACTTTATATACTTTTTGTGGCATTTGGGTATGCAACTCTGTATTGTAGAGCCTAATAGAGGGTTGCCAAAGTTACCCCTCATGTGGTAGGATCAGCTTTCGATAAATGACCATTCCTGATGAAGTGCTAACTGAGGGATATCGTTTCCCATTTCTCTTTGCCCTTTATGTACTTAAATTACTCCAGTTTCCTTGAAAAGTGTTGTTACCTAATAATAGTGATGCAGTATGATGGCACAAAAGAACCCAGGTTTGTAAAATCTCTGTCTGGAGTTTGCATGTTCTCCCTGTGAGTTGTTTTAATATGAATTTTCCATACCATCCCATTTTTTTCGGAATTAGAATTTGTATAGTAGCGTGCAAGGTGAATTTAAGCGGCTAAATTGTCCAGTCCAAAGCCCGAAAGGATGAGGGTTGCTTCTGAATGGGTGTTCGGCATAAAACATGTGCGAGATTGACAAATGCAAGTGACTTATTTTGGTGACGCCCTGGTGGGATGAAGAAGCGAAAAGACAAAAAGAAAAGGAAAAAGGTAGCATGCAGTTATCGAAGACTGAAAAAATATTATTTGATAAGAAATAATCATCTGGTGGTGGCATGGTGGGCACCGGCCTTCCCATGACACTAGAACTAGGATTAAGTGGGTATAGAAAATTAATTAATGAGTGATTATCTGGTGTTACACAAGAGCATATGTGGTCCCTTTTGTGTCAAGAATGATTAAATATGATGTCTCAGGGAGTTTTTCCTTGCCATCATTGCTTCTGGCAAAAATACATTAACTTAGCTCTTTGTGTTTCATTATTAATAGTAATATATAAACAAAATAAAACTGAATCAAAATGAATAATCAAGTAGCATATTTCAAAAAAAGAGGTTTTCTCAGTACTGTAACATAATCTTTAAGTTTTACGGAGTGTCTTGTAGAATCTGACACAGTTCTTCTGGAGACTTTACTCACATTGTAATGCAGAATTCATACGAATAAACACGTGTAACAAAATCTCTACTAAATATAGTACAGTAGTGTACAGTATATTAAACTCGCAGTACTGTATGTCTCATTTGTCACTTTTTCTTTCTGTCAGAGCAGGAAGCGTTTGGATATAAACGCTCTTCTCACGGAAACATCCCTTTTTTCAGAGTGTCAGAATTGGCAGATGAAGACAGTATGCAGAGATGAAGGGAAGTGAAGACGGTGGGGGTACGGTGTGGTGTGAGGAGGCCCAGGGAAAGGGATATCAACCTCTTTCTCTCTCTCTCTCTCTCTCTTTCTGTTTCTCTCTTTTTGTCTGTCCCTCATATCTCTCTCTTTTACACACACTCTTTCTG
>JAOUQT010000031.1:2866972-2878864 GCA_025769995.1 Xyliphius kryptos
TGTGGTTAAAACATAATCCTATGAACTATGTGTAGGTTATTTGGTTGATTTTGCGTTGATAATTATTTCACTAAGAAGAGATTTGTAAATGTTTCAGAGAATTATTTTTGTGTGTTATACAATACAAGGATGTGAAGATTTAAGGCACAGTAAGATTGTTAAACACCTCATCCCAACAATAGACTGTTTTAACTGAGAATGAGGAGGAACTTCTTTCAACAAGCCATCATTTGGCCAGATTGGAGACAGGGACTAGAATGCTAAGACTTACACATAAAAACACACACAAATGGACAAACACACTACAGAATATAACAGCAATTATAGTTTTATATTTTAGATTTCTATGTTCAAATTTGACTTATAAGAGTATTCTTTGCTCATATTTTATATCTGAATTTTATAAATCTATTCATTTGCATTTGTACATATTATTATATTAGAATATTCTTTTAAATTTAGTATATTTTGCATTTTTGCACTTTTAATTTAGATTACAATTTCTGTGAACTTTACATTTTGTGTGAGACTTTCATTTAAAGCATTTATATGCAATTGTATGCTGTTATGCTGTGTATTACTATGCATGTGACAAAAAAGGGATTAGATTTTTTGATTTGAAGAAAGATTAATGCCACTGTGTAAGATGTGTATGCATGGATTTGTAGAATTGTGCTTAGTAATGCTCTTTGTTTTTCCTATTGTATCAGAAGGCATGAATGTTAAATGGACTTTTCAGTCGGACAAGACAGATTTTCAATTTCTTAGCTATTTCCTCATCCATGAAGTTCTTAGCTGCCCCAGAAATGATGAGTGCTGAAAAATAATATGAACTCAAGCCCCAAGCTAAACTAAGAAAAATTGCAGTTTTTATTCTAGCAGTTACTTGGATGCTTGACTTGGCAGATGAGAGGTCTTAGCATTCAATTCTCCACAGAGTTACCTATATTCGTAATTCCTCTTTACTTTGAAAAGTGTCATCCTTCTCTGCAAGCTTTGCATGAATGGTCAGTTTACACCCTATGTTACTGGCTGGGTTGTTCTGGTTTTATGACTTTATGGACATTTGCAGGTCAATTTAAAATGAAGCTTCATTTTATTGGTTCAAGAGCTGAATGACTGAGATTATCATTTTAACCTTTAAAAAATGATGAGGAAATAAAGCTCATTTTATATAAATAAAATTGGGTAATGTTTTATGTATTTTAAATGTAATTAGATTATGAAGAACATATTACTAGTAAGGCTAATAATGGCCTTACCATTTAACATTTTAATTTATACGATTTTTCCCCTCCTTATTAATAATTAACTATTACCCGACTAATAACTAATTGAGTTGATCTGGTTAAATCTGCGTTGGTGCCTAGCTGGCAACATAGACCGCATGGAAGAACAACTCTAGACAGGACACCACTCTATTTTAAGGCACAAACTGTACACTCACACTCACAAATGAAGGGCAAATCTGAGAGACCAGTTATCCTAAAATATATTTTAGACTGTGGGAAGAAACCAGAGCACCCAGAGAAAACCCACATTGACATAGGGAGACAATGCAATGTCCAAAGAGAACCCCTGTTGCCTGGGACCTCTTTCTGTGAGGCAACAGCAGTACACTCTGTGATATTGTGCCATCCCTTGATTTTTAATACACCTCTGAAAACATAGTTACTAGAACCATATCCTGTTTACAATGGGTAAACTCTGAAACCTTGAATCCCAGCAGTTAGACTCAAAAGAACGGTTTGATTAAAATAAAATTATGGGCTTTATCTATGATCTTTTTATGCCACGTGGAGGAATAGGCTGAAAATAGAGTGATGGAAGTGACAGCGCTGCTGCACCGGATTCACTGCTATAAGATGGGCAAATTCTGTCAAACGGCTTTCACTCTATGTGACAATGGATGTGTGAGTATATATATATATGTGTGTATGTGTGTATGTGTGTGTCTGTTCATGTCTTGAGGAAGTCCTGTCAGAGCACATCAAGCAATATCTCTCCTTGCATGAAAATCAATCTACTGCATCTGAGTGCCACACCTGAACTTACAGAGAAGACAGCTTCAGTGCAGGATAGGACAGTTTGTCTCAAGAATGCAACAATTTACACAAAATGTGAGAGCATACATAGGAAAACTTGAAACTAGTCTAAATACAGCATCAAAAATCATCCGCACTCTGTTTATATTAAAACGTCTTCCAGTTCTTTCCATAAATGTTCACAGTATACTCAGTCGCTCAGTTTAAATGATTTGATCATCAGTTCAAAAGCAGCCCACCTGTGATTTGCACGGAAAAAGAGCAGCCTGCAGCGGTGTCTGCATGGTGTTTGGTGCCAATCATTATCAAGTACAGAGAAAGTGTTTTGTTGTGAAGAAATGTGTAAAAATGTATGGCGTTCAAAGAAGCCATGAATGGTTATGACTGATGACAACACTGAGCATGCACATGTATTTAATTTGTTGGACAGACAAGTGACAGTTGATTAATTAGATTTATTTCAATTTAATTGTATTTCTATAGTGCTTTTTACAATGGGACATTGTCATAAAGCAGCTTTACTGAAATTAAAGTAAATGGAGCAGAGAGACGGGTAGCAGTATGCAGCTGAAACAGACAGGAGAATGTGGCTATAGAGCCACATATAGGATAGAGCAGTGAGCCAGTCATGGGAATAAAGCGGAGAGACATTAAGGAAATTTTAGCAATGAGATATACAAGAGGACACAGCAGAGAGATTGTTTTTAATTTAACACCTAAAAACAGAATCTGAAAGAAAAAAGCAGTGCTATCGGTTTTCTTATTCTTTAAAAATCTTATGCAAACGATTGCATATTTATCTTTCTCTCTATGGTTATTATGGTGAGACAGACAGCATGGGTTGATGATTCAATGTTAGCAGCCCAGGATATCATTAGCCTTTCTCATCTCTGGTTCCTACTCCTACTCACCCTGATGCTATCTCAGAAGTGACAGCCATCTATGTGCTGTTCTCTTGCTTGTTTGGGCTTTGTTTTTGGGCATATGTACAGTATATGACATTGTGAATGCATGCAGATGCATTTTTGACACAGAAAAACAGGGAGGGAGAGGAGAGGAACAGGAGTTTGGATTGGAAAGGGGTCAGAAAAAGAAGAAATGCTTGTTAAAAATATAGTTTTTCATCTCTTAATGTCAATTAAAATAACCAGAGGATAAGCTCTAAAACCCTTACCGACCATTCCTTTTTCTCTCTACTACTCTCAGTGAGTGAATGTGTCTTTGTCTGTTAATGTGCAGGTTCATTCTTACAAAAAATTTACTTCTCTCCCAAGACCTTTGGATTTTACAGTATGTGTATATCTGTGTGTTCACCTGAATTTTTTTCTCTTTCTCTTTCTCTTTTTCTCTCTCTCTCTCTCTCTCTCTCTCTCTCTGAAAACAGCAGTAAAAACACTGACCAAAATGTATAAATGTATATGAAATGTATAAATTAAGCATATGACTTCATTATATCTAACAAGCAGTGGGGAAACAGTATGTGTATAATGATTAAAAGCAGAATGTGCAAAAACAATGTATCCTCAAAAGGTTCTGTTTTTAAAGAGAGACGATAGGCAGGGGATATCCAAATTTCCAACAAATGCAGAGAGTTACCTTGACAAATGCCACTTAAAACATTACTGTACAACAAACATAACAAAATAAGCATTATGTTAAGCATTGACTTTGTATTTAGAGGCATAATGGATGAACCATTACTCAGTGTAAATCGTGACAAAAAAGGCACGACAAAAAGGACCATTCTAATCAATTAATATTTTACAATGGCACACTGACAAAAAGGGCGGCAAGACCCGGGTTTGATTGAAATTTCTGTGTGGCACTTGCATGTTTGTGGGGATTTTCTCTGGGTGCTCCGGCGTCTTCCCGCATTCCAACAACATGCATGCTAGATTGGCACCCTGTTTAGGATTGTTCTTGTCATTTCTCCCATAGATTCCGAGTAGGCACTGACTAGCCCACAAAACAGTGTGGATTGAGTCAACTGTAGTAAGACGGAATACATAAGACAGGACAGGATACAGGAAGAAGTGGTCACAAAGGTGCAGGAGTTCAGATACTTGGAATCAACTATCCAAGGAAATGGGGAGTGCGGAAAAGAGGTGAAGAAGAAAGTACAGGCAGGATGGAATGGATAGAAAACCTTTCAGGAGTGATGTGTGACCAAAGGGTTGCAGCAAAAGTGGATTCTGTCCGAGAGTAGTGAGACCAGCCTTGTTGTGCAGTGGCACTGACTAAGAGACAGAAAGCAGAGCTAAAGGTTGCAGAGCTTAAGATGTTGAGGACCAGGATGGACAAGTTAGAGAGGGCCGACTGAGATGGTTTGGACACGTGCAGAGAAGGGACAATGGATATATTGATAGAAGGATGTTAGAGATGGAGTTGCCAGGCAAGAGGCAGAAAGTAAGACCAATGAGGAAATATATGAATGTGGTTAATGTAGACATGCAGTTAGTTGGTGTGAAAGCAGAAGACAGGTGAGGTGAGGTGGAAGATACTGACTCACAGTGGTGACCCCTGGTAAACGGGAGAGGCCGAAAGAAGAAAAAAGTATTCAATCCTAATTTATAAGTTCAATGTGGAAGTTACTATACTGAGTGTACAGATAGCAAGGCTTGGGCAGACTTTCATAGTGTGCGTATATCATGGTGATGCAAGTTGTTGAGACAGCTGTGTAAACGTAATGTCTTAGGAGCTTTCGTCTCATATGAACAGGTGTGAGTGTTTGAGAATGTGTGAGTATGTGTGTTTGCTTTAAGTGGACTGACAGGTACATTAGTTAAACTCCACTTCAGGCTAATATCTAGGTGAATAGAGGGTGATACACAGTTCTTGTGTTAAGTCCCAGCCCTGGGCTCTCTGTTGTAGTTATAGTCATATTTTACTTCCCTAGAGTCCGTTTGTCCCAGAGTGCTCAACCCCTCCAGCTCACTTACTGTGATGACATTTATCTCGACTTATTACAGCCTCTTCAGGACATTTTGAGCCCTAACTCTGCTTTCTAGTGCTCCTCAATTGGTGCTCTTTCAAACTTCTGAAAATGACTGGTACGTGCTCAGTGTTAGAATATACTTACATTTTATTTCACTGTAATAAATAAAGTGAGTTCTCTGAAGTGTTAAAGAGAAATATCATCATATAATACAATAACTCTTAGGAAATTTATTTTTAACCGGTCTTTATATTGTTAGGTTAATTGTTCTATGCAGCCTGGAGAGCTCAGTTGAAAGATATCATGCTGCCTGAAAAAGTCAGGAGAATTAGTAATTAGGGGTTGTCTGGCCAGGGCTGCCACATCTTACATGATTGTCAACAGGATAATGTTAATGCTGCAATTTCAGATAATTCCACCCAGTAAGCTGGGTTTAAAGGTTGCAGTTCAGGCACTGAAAATGTCTGTCATGTGAATATCAGTCTTAAAAAAAAAATCCCCAAAAGCCATTTTTATATCTGTGGTATGAACCGAATAGAATAGAATGCCTTTATTATCACTATACACATGTACAATGAGATTAAAAGCCATTTCTTCACAGTGCAAACATGTACTAAAATAAATAAAATAAACTGTGAATGCTGTAAAAAAGACTGAAAATGATTTGCAAATAATCCGAGTAACTATACTGGACACCTCTTTGGTCCTCAAACTAGTGATGGGATGATGATAACTCAAGGAGTTTATTGACACTCTTGACAAACTGTGTTTAAAACTGGGACACCTGGCAACCCTAAAAAATGCATCCTATAAGACAGTGTTTTTCACACTCACTGTGCTCATACAGACGATGGATTGTTTGAAGTAATGAGCCAAAACCCTGAAACTCTAGCAGTAACTCCCACATTAAAGGCCATGCTGCTTTCATGACTCCTCTGGCGAGATTTCCAACTTTTTTATTGTGTTGCAGATGACATATATATATATATATATATTTTTTTTTTGAACAACCCCAAAGCAGAAAAATGTGGAAAATGCAAAATAAAAAACATAAATATGCAGTACATGTTACATCTATGTTGTTTTCATTGCAGGCAGTATAACGTTTCTAAAGATTATTTTGTCGACTTCATTTCATTCATTAATAATTTCTGTATTCCACCTTTTAAAAATAGTTTTAATGCGGTAAAAATCTAAATGATCCTAGGACTCAGATTACACAGAGAGGAGGCTGCAGGAATCAGAGGAGCAAAAGAGGAGTGTAGGGGATTTTGGTAAAAACAATAATATTCAAGTTATGTATGAATATATCAACAGGGGCACCAACTACGTCTTTGAATTTAATTAGTCATAGGCATCAATGTTTAATCTCATTCATGAGTCAAGGTTTATTAACAAATCAGATCTAATACAAATTTTGTTATTGTGTTGTGGAATGAGCTGAATCGACACTTAAGGAAAATCAAAGGAGTTAATTTATTGACTTGGAGATTAATTGATGTGCAGAAGACTGGACGAGCATTCACTTAATATTCTCGAAAAAATTTTTTTTTATGTAGGACACACACAAACACATTACATCACACTACAATACACAACAATGGCTCATGGACAATAACACAAATATTTCTCTTCACATATAAAGATGTGTATATATATATATACGTATATATATATACGTATATATATATATATATATACGTATATAAATATATATACGTATATACGTATATATACATATATGTATATATGTATATAAGTATATATATACAAAACTATTCTGTATATTCTGGTTCTCTATATTTCTATATTTTTATTTTTTATTTTTTTAACTGATTTTTCTCTCGTATATACATATTTTTTCTATATATATTTTTTGATAGCTTTAATCTTTATTGAATCTTTATTGATAGCTTTGATGTGGGCAGACTGTCGAAAAAGCATTACACTGCAGGTTATACCGTGTATTACTATGTATGTGACAAATAAAATTTGATTTGATTTGATTTATATTTTAACTTGGCTAAGTATGTATGTGTATGGGTTGGTATGTGTCTGAGCATACGGTTGCATGTGCTTACAAAGGTGTGAGTGTGTTTGATCAAAAGGACAGAGAGGAATTTCCTAACAAACACAATAATTTAGAGAATGAAAATAGACAAATGATTTAATTTGGTGAGAAATTATTAATGACCCATACTGGTTTAGCTTGTGGAAAGAGCTCCAGGGTGTCCGATGCAGTTTTTCCAACCTCTGAAAATGAGTTTCAAATGCCGTGCTACTTCAGCCTGTGGAAATCCCAGGCACAGTCGATCCCAGTCAATACTCAAGGGAAGTCTGTCTCTAGCTGAATAATTGATTTGTTAGAGTCCAGATCCTTAGATGAGAATCTGGCACTGAATGATGGAGAAAAACTTGTCTATGCTTTTGTTACCTCTGGGTTGGACTACTGTAATGCCCAGTTGTCTGGTTGTTCTAGTAGGTGCATAAACAAACAACACTTAGTCCAGAACGCAGGAGCCAGAATCCTTACTAGAACCTGGAACTATGAGCATATCACCCCTGACTTATCCACACTGCACTGGCTATCGGTCAAATTTTGTTTTAATTATAAAATACTTTTGCTTGCTTACAAAGCAGTTAACGGTCTCACGCCACAGTACCTTAATTAACTTTTAGTTTCTTATGATTCACCATGCCCACTTCGATCAAAAGTTACAAGCTATTTGCTGATACCTCATATTATGAGGGCTAGTCTGCTGGAGTTTCTCTCTGCACAACTTGTGTTTGAATTGTCTAGTAGATAGTTGATCATATCTAACTTTCTTTACTTTATTAGATGTCAGCAACCTTGCGTCTGCCTATTTACTTTTAATTATTATAATTGTTATATATTATTGTTATTCATGGAATTACTGTATGTATAAGGTATGTACACGCTGATACGTTTCATGTTCATACACTTCACTTGGCTAGCATTTCTAAAAGATTTTTTTTGTATTGGTCTAAAGTAATATTCTAATTTTCTGAGATACTGAATTTGGGTTTTTTATTAGTTGCCACTTATAATCATAATCAAATCAAAAGAAATAAATACTTGTAATATATCAGTCTGTGTGTAACGAATGTGTATATTATACAAGTTTGAATTTTTTAAAGGAATTATGGAAATAAATCAATGTTTTCCTGATATTATAATTTTATGACCAGCACCTGTATATAAGAAATAGTCAAACAATGCTATATTTATATTTACCCTCAATAATTAATATCTGTTGTACCTTAATTTCATACCTTCATCTGTTGTACATATCATTTTAAAGCTTATTTAGTATGATATTAAAATAAAAAGAAAGAAGCACATCAGAGATTTACTCTATGCTTTGTCTAAAGATTAACATTTTACTAATCCTAGCTAAGCTAATGCATCAGTTATAGGTAAATATCTATATCATAGGCATAACATTTTAGACAAAGAAAGAAAAGTAGAAAAACAACAAATAAACAAACGTTGTTTCCGATTGTGGTGGTTCTTGTTGTGGAAGAAAAGCTATTAATTGGAAACATCAAAGATTTATTGAGTGGTATGTCTTTGTTAATGTCCATTTTTGAAGCTGTAGATCAAGATGAGATTTAATTCTGAGTATATTAAAAATGGACATGCATACAAATTATTAGAATCTTCAGTTCAGAGGTTACGCTACAGGAGAAATAGAGAGATGAAATAAAGACACCAAATCTACCACATCCTCTGCCTCAGATTACTTTCGGGTTTCACCCCATATCACCTCCATGCTCTTCACCTCGGTGTACCTACATCCCTAAAATTTTAAACAACAGTGAGACACTGACTCTGACTTCTGAGCTGCTTAAATAACGCCCGACTCAGATGCTATGCTTTTGCACATGATTGGCACTGTGGCATTAGGTCACACGATGCCACCCTTCTCTGTTGCACAAACCAGGGAGCGCCCCAACATCCTTAATGGTTGGCGGCATTATGTGACTTCTTGCAGAATTATTGAAAAGCGAAGATAGGTAAAGAAATATTCATTCTACCTTTACTGTGAAAATTATCATTAATGATTCAAGGAATATTGAGAATTATAGTAAAGGGATTTAACCCCATGAAACCCCATGGTTTTATTGGCATGCACTATGGGGAAGTGGAAGTGCTATCACCTCACAGAAAGAAAGACCCAGGTTTGAACCCTGGGTGAAGCAACCTGGGAAATTTCTGTGTGGAGTTTGCACAAATGTGCGATTTCTCCGGGTGCTCTGGTTTCTTCTTGCATTCCAAAGACATGCATGTTAAGTGAATTGGTGTCTCTATATTGGCCCTTAAAGTGTTTGTGTCCTACAATGGATTGGAAACCTGCATAGTACTGTTACTGCCCTTGTGCCCAGAGCTGCTGGGAAGATAATGAATTAATGAATGGTTTTTTAGCATTTTAACAAATTAGAAACGAAAATGTTTAAGTAAACATAGATTTGAATATTTAATAGGCTTCAAAATCAGGACAGAATGTGCAGGGTCACACAGCAGTGCCTGTATAATGAACATCTAAATAATGATACTTTAGCCTTGTACAGAACAATGCTTAGGCCCAATGATAAGTAGTTTAGTAAAGGTATACAGAACTCATAGAATATATAAGGAAGTTCTTATATACTGAACCTTATTTATTATTTCAAGTAAAAATGTAGTTATATTTCAAGACAAATATTGCACATTATGAAATTCTCTGAATACAGTCTTAGTGTCACATTTGGATGGGGGTTAACACAGAGACTATATATTTCATGTAATAAAACATAAACCCAGAACTAAGGCACAAATAAATATAAGGAACAAAAACTAGGAATGGAAATAGAAAATAAATAAACAGTTCTCAATATAACATTGCATAACAATAGTACATATATTGCAGTTCAATACTTTTTAAAGAACTGAGGCAAAGCCTGAACTCCTGTGTTCTTTTGTGTTCCTGGCACTTGGTCAGATGCAGCACAAGGCCGATAGTGAATCTGGGAACACAGAGAAGCAGAGTCATTCGACACAGGATCATAGCATGCCTAACAGGAAGTATTTAGAGAGAGTGCAGCTCAAGTAATCTGTATCAGCAGGCACTTTGTGCAAGCTGTTATTTTAAAATTCTTATTTTTAATTATTTAAATTATTTTTTGTAAACCAGCCATTAGACAGCACGAGCCAGCATATTTCTAGTGACGGTCCCCAGCACGGGTAAATGATGAGGTTTGCGTCAGGAAGGGCATCCGGCGTAAATCATTTGCCAAATCAATGATGCGAGTTCTTCGTTGATGTTTGACTTGCTGTGGCGATACATGATGAAGCAAGAAGCCGAAAGAAAAAGAAGTCAAATTATTATTTGCATGTAAGATCTTCTGTTATTATGCCATTTCATGCATATGCCTTCGCAATGCAGTGGTTGGCTACACCGATGTGCTCTGTGGGTTACGTCAAATGACACTTACCAATCTTGTGTCAGCTCTAATGGAGACACCAATTAGACTTCTAAATGTCCAACGCAGATAGAGAGAGAACATGCAAACTTCATGCAGAAAGACCCCAGGACACCTGACTCAGGAATAAATCCCAGGGCATTCTTCCTGTGCGGCAGTCCATACAATTATGTTTTTTAATGAAAACATAAAATGTTTTTGTCTACAGTAAATTTAACAATTATAGTTACATTAAAGTGGGTTTTTTACATTTTATTGAATTTTGAAAAGCATACAAAATTTTCTGTGCTTTGTAGAACAGATCCTATCTAGTTCCAGTAGCTTGTTTGCAGATATCACAATTACAAATATGCTTAGCTCCCTGCCAAATATTTGTACAAGGATGTGTGTGACATATTTCTGAACAATATTTCTGAGTTTGTCTTAATATAATTATTGCCACATGGGTGCAAATGTCCTACCTCTCATATCAGTTCTCCAGTCTGTCATTATGCCAACTCTCGGCAAGAGTAAAACCGATTTCTTTCTTATCCATGGTAAAACAGCATTTAAAACAACAGATTTACACCTGAGCTATTTGTCTGCTGAAAACAGATCCTTCACAAAACACTGCCTCAGTATAAATTTAAATGAGCACATATGCTTTCTCCCTATGTGCCCTCTGCAAGGCAGCAGCTTCATATCACACTATGCAAATGATGTTTAATTATTTAATACACTTATTGGCATTGGAGAAAACCAATTCAAAACCAATTAGCTGGTGCACAATGGGTTGGCAATAAGTGTCAAATATAGCTTCCTGACTGCAGTGGTTAACATTTCGAATTCATACAGAAAGATAAGCAGGAATGTATGGGGCGTGATATTGTAGCAACATGAGGAGGTCATATTCACTTTTAGTTGTTAAGTGACATTCGCGGTCCTGGTGGTAGATGTTTTTCCTGTTCTAACATCTCCCCAGAAACAAAAACTGAAGGGCGAGTACTAGGAAATCGTGTTTTAGATAAAAGCATACTGTGACTGAAATAACATCAAAATGTCATGATGGATTTAAAGATGCTTCCCCAATGCTTTGCATACTAAATAGCTTATATTCACTTAAAGAGTTGATAGCAGAAATACAAACACGATTCAACACGGTTGGGGCAAAACACAATTTGTGAATAAAAATGAAATGAAATCATGTTAAAGTTTCAAAACTCCATATTCCATATGAGCCACATGTTTTCTATAGGTGAAAGTTCAGTGCCCGGACCCTTCTTTTATGCGGCCATGATGCTGTAATTGATGCAGTATGTGGTTTGGCATTGTCATGTTGTAAAATGGCATTGTCTTCCCTGAAAGGAACATCTGGATGGGAGCACATGTTGCTCTAGAACCTGGATATACCTTTCAGCATTGATGGTGTCCTTCCAGATGTGTAAGCTG
>JAOUQT010000031.1:2897139-2908250 GCA_025769995.1 Xyliphius kryptos
GGCCGCAAAAGGAGGCCCTACACCATACTAATAAATTATTGTGGTCTAAAACCAGGTGTTTCAGTTTCATTGTATAAACCCTATAGATGTGAACAGGATCATAACTAGCAGCCATTAAGCAGATTTAAAAGGACTTGGACACTCAACTTCTTCTAGACAGTCAATAGTGTTTGTGCAACATGGTGAACTCCAGAGAATGTTCAAAGAATCTAGAAAGGTAATTGCTCTTCATAAACAAGGATTTGCATAATAAAGACAGCAAAGACATTAAACATTTCAAGAGACATAACTGGAAACATAATTCACAAAGTTAAAGCTAAATCTAAAGGCCCAGTGGAAACACTACTTGGGCATGGCAGAAAGAAGATGCTGTCGGCGACTGCTGTCCGGTACCTGAAACGAACGGTGGAGAAAAATCCCCGGCTAACAGCTAAGGAACTGTGACAGGACTTGTCAAAGGGAGGTGCTCAGGTTTTGGTTCAGACGATAAGGCTCACACTGCGAGATGAAGGCCTCCGTGCCAGAACTTACAGATGCACCACTCTGCTGACTCCAAAGCACAAAAAGAGTCGTATAGGAATGACCTTGGAGGAGACAGAGATAAAATGGAGCAAATCTATTAAGATATTTAAAAACCAACTTTAGCTGTTTGTATTCTATGCAATACTGTATTGGAAGCCAGTGGAGCTGTTTTAAAATAGGAATGATATTCTCCTGGGATGTAGTATGGGTCAGCACCCTAGAAGCAGAATTCTGCACATACTGCAACTGGACCAAAGCAGTAAGACCATAGAGAGTAAGAAAAGGATTAACCCTTGCAATATCTGTCCAATGGAAAATGCAGTCTTTCAAATATTTTTGATATCTGGCTTAAAATCAAAAGGGTATCTTCTAGATTTCTAACCTGCTCCTGGAGTAATTAACAAACCCCGGGGATTAAAACAGGAAAGTTGCCCACTTTCTTAATTGTAGTTTTATCGCAAGCCATACAATGAATTACGGCATGAGGTGGCAATTTATGTGTAGGCTTTGCGCTTATATAGAAATCTGCTCTTCATCTGCACAACAATGAAATTGCAATCCATGTCGCCTAATGATGTCACCAAGTGGAAGAAAGTACAATATAAAAAGCAGTGGGCCATGACGGAAAACATGAAGCAAAGAAAATACTTTTTCTGGTATTTAACACAAGTAAACACTAACTAGCTAACTAGGCTAATGGCTAGAATAAGCTACTTAAACATGACATAATCTAAAATATGGCAAAACAGTCCATAGTGCAATAACCGTGTTGACCCGCAAGGAACCAGACTGAGTTTTAAGTACCTTCTCAGGAGAGCAGATTTCCGCTTTCCTGATTCCCAATCCTGATAAATGTGCCTGATTAGAGTTCCTGCATATCTAAATTAGTCAGTGAGTTCTTTGGGAGGCAAAGACAGAGCAGAGAGATGACAAAATGAATTAATAAAATACACTGAAGTTACTCAAGAGTAATCAGATGCAGACCTAAAGAGGAGTTGGAAAAAACAGTCCCGGGGAAATTATTTGGACTGTAATTAAACACACTAAAAGGATTTTCATACTATGTCATACCATAATCCATGCTACAGTTCCTACTACTATTATTAATTATAGTAATAATAATAATTATAAGAAAAAATTATTAAATGGAGGCATGTTGGTGCCATGTACATTATTTCTTTCACATTATTTCACATTTCAGGGGTGATGTTAGCAGATTTTTGTAAAGAAAATTTGTTTTAGAGACATTATATGCAAGTAAATATTATCATTTAAGGCTGCATAAGATTTCTTACTTAAATCAGCATTGATAATGCAGTATGGCTGAATAGCTAAAAAGAGAACTAATGTTTCTTCCGGGTGCTCCGGTTACCTGCCGCAACGTGAGTGGAGTGGCACACTGTCTAGTGCTGTTGTTAATTTGTGAGCTGTGCAGCTGGCTAGGCACAAGGATTAAATAGGTATGAATGTAAACGAGGTTGACAGGAATAGATAGGTACTGATGGGTGGATGGATGGATGGATAGATGAAGAATTTAACAAATAAACTGATCAAATAACACGTTATTAATATATTGATAACATAACATATTGATAACATATTAAACATATTATTGGGCTGGCACAATCCACAAGAACTGTGCTTTAGATTTGAGTCTCAGGCATTGCTTGAAGTGAGATAAACTGCTTTTCTACAGATTTTCCCTACTTATTTTTGCTGTTTTGATGAGGGAGGTGAGCTTCTTCTGAATTTATATCTGAAGAGTAGGAATTTTCATAGCATATTTTCTTCTTTCTGCTTCACCCTTTGCCACAGCGAGTCTATCTTTTCCACCTCACTCTGTCCTCTGCATCTCCTGCTCTCACGCCAGCTACCTGCATGTCTATGGTCTTCTTTTATGCCTCCTGCCTGACAGCTTTATCTCTAACATACTATACAACAAATATATTCACTGTCTGCCCTTCACACATTTCCAAACCATCTCAGTCTGCCCTATCTAACTTCCAAATATCCATGTGCTTTCCCACTGATGTTCTTATTCCTAATCCTGTCGATCCTGGTCACTCCCAGAGGGAACATCTTAAGCTCCGCTACTTCCAGCTCTGCTTTTGCTTTTGATTACTTTTATTGATCCCCATAGGGAAATTATTCTGAACACCCAGAGCAGTGTGCTGCCACCATTGAGACACATGGGGAGCAGTTGGTTGGGGGGGTCTGTGCCTTGTTTAACGAGACTTCAGTCTTGACTTGCCTATAGTGGGGATCGAACGGCCCTCTAAACTTCAGCTACTCCAGACTTCCTCATATAACACCACAGTTCCTCTCTCTGCACCCTATCATAAGCTTTCTCTAAATCTCTCTTTTTGTCCTTCTCTATACAACTCCATCAGCATTCTTCAAGCAAAAATCTAATTTTAGGTGCTCTTTCTTGGCATGAAACCATACTGCTGCTCACAAACAATCACCTCTTCTCTAAGCCTAAATTTATGCCCCTTTAATTGCTACAAATTTATTCCCCTTTAATTGCTTGTTATTAGAAATCGGTACAATGACACTTTGCTTCCATTTCTCAGGCATCATTTTACTCTCCAGTTCTACAATTTCTATTTATTTACTCTTCTTACCCTGTCATTCTCTTCATTCATCATAATACTCCCTCCATCTGTCCCTCATCTTCTCATCACCTGTCAGTACATTTTAATTTCTATCCTTGATCACCCTGACATGTTGCACATCCTTTTACGCTCTCAGTGTTATGCCAGCCGATACAACTTCTCTCCTTTCTTACTGTCTAACCTCTCATTCAACTCATCATAGACTTTCTGTTTGGCCTTCTGTATATAGCAGAAGTATATATGCTCCTGAAAGTAGCAAATCTGCAAATAACCACACAATATTTAAAAAATCAAAATCTAGAAAACAGGCAAAAGCCAGGGAACCAAACTATAATAGTAATGACAAATACTTGATACCTCTCAAGCAACCCAATGAAATTTATTAATTCATTCAATCATTCATTTTCTATAACCCGGAATCTTCTTGCTGTAAGGCCACATCACTATTCACTGCGCCACCTTGGATGAGTAAAGAATTTGAGTCATGATTTAAACATGATATAACGCTCTCGGGATAAATTATAGCAAAGACTGAGAGCTGTGGCTTCTTGTCCCACCTCATTGTCTGACCGCAAAAGTAAACCTTTGCTAAACCTTGTGAAAATCCTTCTAAAAAGCTGTTAAAGATGCAAAGGGTTAGCCAAAATCATATTAAACACTAAATTCCATTAAGAAAAAAATTTCACTCAAGTAGTAGGGCAGTTAGTAATGAGCAGCAGAGTGTGTTGTAGATGCAGTGTGGCTGCTGCAGCATCGATGTGGATGCAAAGAGAGCCCCCTCAGGCTGTTCTCTAAGCATAGTGGCACTCTGCAGTGCAGACTCATTTATCCCTGCTGATCACTAATATCTCTGAGTATCAGACATTACTCAGGACACATCATTCCAGAGGGGAGCTACTACGTGTAGCAGCATGCATAAGTCTTATGTATGCTTGTGCTTGATTGTGAGTGTGTGCGTGTGTGTGAAAAGAGCAAGTGTATGAATTTGTTAAATGAATGTTAAATTGACTTCACCTTTCCTTATGATTTCCTTTCTGCTATATCCAACCACTTATGTATGTTTATCCAATTCTCTTTTTTTCCATTATTGTATTACTCTATTTTTTCTCTAGTGTAATTCATCTTGTTCTTATCATGATTATAGGGTACAGATATGACCCTATAAGAGAATTAAGGGAATTAATCTGCTCTATCTCTCTCTCCCTGTCTCTTTCACTTTTCCACAGATAAAAGACATGTAAAGATAATTTATATATAAATCTCTGTTGTTTATTTAGTGTTCAGACTCCCTTTACTCAATACAGCAATAATATATATTATATAGTATTATATAATATTATATATTAGAAGAATATAATATAAAGGGCAGCACGGTGGCACAGTGGATAGTGCAGTGGTCAAGAAGATCCCGGGTTTCTGAGTGGAGTTTTCATGTTCTCCCTGTGTTCGCGTGGGTTTTCTTTGTACTCCGGTTTCCACCCACATTCCAAAGACATGGATTGTAGGTAAATTTGAGAAGTTAAATTGCCCGATCCTATGCTCGAAAGGCTGAGGCTTGCATCAGGAAAGGCATCAGGCGTAAAATATGTGCCAGATCCTAATGCGAGGGACTCGCTGTGGTGACCCCTGGTGACAGGAAAAAGTTGAAAAATGAAGAAGAAGAATATAATATAATATAATAATAATAATATTAGGAATGTTCTTAAAAATGCATCTCACAAGTTAAAAAGTAAACTTGGTTTAGTGTTTAAGAGAGTACTCACCAATTAAGAGAGTAAGAGAGTATCACCCATCTTTATTTGGGAGACAAAATAGTCTACAAATGTGTGTGTAGTGGTGAAAGTCCACAGAACATTTCCAGCAGACTCGACCACTCTGTATGATGCAAGCCGACCACCAGGGCAGACCAGACAGGTATAGGACATCTGAATCAGCACTCTTTTAGTATTAATGTATTTGGCTGAGCAGAAAATAATAAATGAGGCTGCAATTTATTAATATACAGTGAATTACTGTAACTGTAATTCACTGTATTTCAATATATTTCTTAGTAGTACTTTTGGTGCTTCAGTACTCTCTTGAAATGACATTGCATAATTTTTCAACACTGACAAAAGAAGCAATGATCAAGTTAAATTGCAGAGACATGTGCAGAGACCAGGTGATCACCCAGAGCTCCTTACCTCATATCTGGATAGCTAAATGTAGCTTTCGGATTATCACATTAAATTACCCACGCTACAGTATAATGGATGCTGTAAATAGATCCAAACTGGCTTTCTGGATACTGTGACACACTGTGTGAAAAGTAATCCTCCAGCAATCGTGATTAAAATAAAATCAAGCAACTAGGCATGCAGGCTTCGCTCTCAGGAGATCAATGAATTCCAGCTTGGAACTGTAATTGGATGCCACCTGTGCAACAAATCCAGTCGTATACTTTCCTCGCTCCTAAATATTCTACAGTCAACTGTCAGCTGTATTATAAGAAAATGGACGTGTTTGGGAACGACAGCAACTCAGACACAAAGTGGTAGGCCACGTAAACTGATGGAGAGGTCGCCAACTTTCTTCAGTCACTCACTACAGACCTCCAAACTTAATGTGGGCTTTAGATTAGCTCAAGAACATTGAGCAGAGAGCTTCAAGCAGCTAAATATGTGAGTCAAGGCAGGTGAGTGAATACTTTCGGCAGTATAGTCTGTCTTTCTGTCTGTCTATCTGTCTGTCTATCTATCTATCTATCTATCTATCTATCTATCTATCTATCTAGTTTTAAATGGTATTTCAAATGCTATATTATTTCCAGAGATGAAAATGTGTCAGCCAGGTCATGTGTTCTCTCAGTCTGGAGTATTCAGATAACAGCTGTACTTACAATTACTTCATGCATACATATGTAATTATTTGTGCATGTGTGTCTGTGTTTGTATGCATTTTGTATAAATATAAGAATGACTGATATTTTACAGTAAAGTGAGCACAATTGTCTGGTCCCCATAAGGAAAGAGTGTTTTTTTTGTTTAGTTGTTTGTAACCACACAGCCTGATGTTTAAATTAGTAAAAGTACGGTTAGGTTTAACTTAGTTGAATTATTTATAGCAAATATAGCAATATCAGTGTGTGAGTGTCATTTTTATGATTTTTGAGCTAACAACAAAATATATCTCATTGTGTTTCTGTGGTAAAACCAGTCATGACATGCTTACAGAAAATAATGCAATATTTGGATGATTTGGGCCCCTAAGGAGCAGGTTCTGAGCTTTTAGTATATATTTTTTGTAAAAGCTCCATACAATATTTTTTACAAGCATTCACATACACTAGCATGGCCATGCATATTCAGTCCTGGTCAAAATCCAGACAGTATTCAATTCCACCTCCATCTTTCTTCTCTGGCTTTCTTATTTCTCAGACTCCATTACCTCTTTAAAGATTCATTTGTGCAGTTTCTTGACAGAAATTCCGTCAGCCTTTGGTCTGCATTCAGTGTTATAACACCTGTGCATTCAGCTGTAGATAAGCACGCCCAGTACAACACAGAAAAATTGGGATTTACTAGTTCAGACCTCTTAATTTTTTTCAGGGATGAAAGACTATGACTAGAAAATGAAAAAACTAGTTTATTTGTTTTAATTTTTTCTTCCCTTTTGGATGGTGAAGCAGCTTTGTGTTGAGAAAGGAAAAAATATCATTCATATTATAATAATAATAATTATTATTATTTTAATGTTTTTATTATAGAAAACTAAACATCTGCCTTTTTCCTGGTCAGACATACATGCAAGAATATATTTTATAGTTAAATAATACAATTTATTTAAATGAAATTTCAGTATATACAAATACATAATATTTTACATTATTTTTCCATCTTTTTAATTCACTTTGTTCAAATGTAAACAAGTTTTTATGCTCCATAATTTAAATTCTTAGGCTAAGCCATAAACTCACCACTTTTCTTCACCTCTGCATCTGCATATGGGTCTTCATCTTAGCAGGGCTATTTCAGGGGACCAAACAAGTGTTAGTCAAATCAGGTTTATGAGGAGGATGCGTTGTATGGATAGCGATGTATAGACACTCATTGAACCTTTTTCCAAAACAGGCCCCTTAGTACCCTGAAAAAATTGTATAGATATATTTTTCATTTGATGGTTGATGTCTGAACATATTTTCTCGTTCTCTTAAACTTTTTATATTCTCTTGTGATTCCATCTTAAACAAAGAACAACAACAACAATAATAATAATAATAATAATAATACTCTCAATTTATATAGCGCATTTCAAGGTACCCAAAGACATACACCAAAGACATTCAGAAAGGTAAAGATTAACAAAGTTAATTAAAGAGATCTGTTTTCAAAAGAGATTTAAAGTGTAGAAGATGGAAGAGAGTTCCAAAGATTGGGGACAGCCACACTAAATTATCTGCCACCCAAGGCAGACAGCCTGAATCTGGGCTGCAGCCTAGATGACCAACAGGCTACCATCAGAGAACCTGAGTGAGCCCAGTAATTGTATTTTTAGGAAGGCCGTAGAGCAGTGAGTTGCAATATTCCAGCCGGGAAGTAACAAAGGCATGGACCAAATCATCTTCTGTCTGAGGTGAAAGCATGGGATGAAGACAAAAAATGTTGCATAGGGGATTTTTAGACTGTGATTGCAGACAATTTTACCCAGAGGAGAGATTTACAGGATAAATAGCAGCGGTTCAAGTACTAAGCCCTGAGGCACACCCTGACATATGTATGCATTTTTTGAGTTGTGGCACCCCAGTTGGACAGAATGATGTCTGTCAGAGAGGTATGATTTAAACAATGTAAGTGTCAAGCTGAAATAATCAATAGTGGATAGTCTGGACAGAAGAATATTGTGATTTATTGATTTATCCAAAGCGGCAGTGAGGTCGAGAAGTAGTAATATAGAGACCAGACCTTTGTCAGTGAACAAAGTCATATATCATAATACAGTGTCTGTATTATGAAAATCTTGTGATTAGAGTGATTAGGGTGATTAGAATTTAAAATATCAAGCACCTGGGATGCCACAACTCGTTCTACAATTTTGTAAATAAATGATAGGTTTGAAAGAGGTCTGAAGTTACCAAGATCAGGGATATCAAATTCCCACCAAAAATTTAATGAAGGCCTCACACACACCAAGAGGTGGAACAACTGAAACATTGAAAGCAGCAATAACTTCAACCAAACATTTCCGGTAACTGTTAGTCAATGCTGCATCGGTAAACCAGCTTGGAGGTTTTACTTTATAACACACCTTCAACACCTGGGATGTTTATAGGTTTCCTGACATTAATTGCTCGCTTCAGGAACTTCCACAATATTTCAATTAGATTAAGGTCAAGACATTTACTTGGCCATTCCAAAGCACACTTTTTATTGTTTAACCATTCTTTGGTAGAATGACTTGTGTACTTAGGGTCATAATCTTGCTGCATGTCCCACCTTCTCTTGGAATTCAGTTCATGGACAAATGTTGTAATATTTTTGTTTAGAATTCATTTTCTATTAGAATTTAGAATTCATTGTTCTATCAATGATGGCAAGCAATCCTGGCCCAGATGCAGCAAACCATGCCCAAACCATGATACATGATACAACCACCCTGTTTCACAGATGAAATAAGGTTCTTTTTGGAAAATTCCATTTGAAAAAAATATGACCTAAAATGATTAATAATTAGCATTATTCTTGTTGTACTTTATACATTGAGTGTGTATTAATGGCTAACTGTCTCACCACCTAAGTAGAGATAATTTTGACCGCCATTGAACCAGACAGAGCAGATTTTTATGTGAAACATTTATGACATCCTTGGCTGTCCATGCCCACCACCACAAATCGAAACTGTGTAAATGTTTTTTGTTTTTTAACATTTCAATATTTTAGAACTATGGATGAAGCATTTACCACTTTTTATTCTTTACTGCCTATTTAATTAAATTTGCCCTAGAGGATCATTGAATCAAGCAAAATGCCAGATGCTCTGTGTAGTAACACAAATTAAAATGATGTTGAATACAAGATTCACTGACATCTGGGGGACTGTGAAATATAGAAGATAATTAAAATTTAAAAACTGACCATAATGATTAAATAGTTTATGGGTTTAAATTTAATAAGTGTGCATCTAGAAGCACAAGGGGCATGATTAGATTTTAACCAGAAGACTATCTTCATTTCAGTGAATTCCAAAGAGAGTGCCAATAATGGGATTTTTTGTAAGACCCAACAGATAGATCAGTGGGTAAAAGTGAGCTCACAGAAAAAGTGAGACATATAACACAATGCTCATTTAAATAAACAGAGTACAAATCAATTTCATATGTAAATTTCTTATTCTTCTTCTATTTTTTGTACTTTTCCATAAGTAGTTTTGGTACCCATCTCACACAAACACAAAGTAGTGCAGAGAAATGGATTGTGAAGAAGGATGATAACAGTTATTGTTTAATCTGAGCTGAAGGACTACACCTATTAGGTTACACCTAATGTATAAAACACATTACTTTTTTATGAAAATTGAATATAGGTGAGATAGAAAGAACAAGGGCACGAGAAACAGGGAGAAAAAAATGAGAAATAAAGAAAAAAGGAAGACATCAGAGGTCTAGGAACCTTGTTATTAAAAATAATTTCCTACATCTGTCACTTACACTTGCTTATACAAAAACAAACATATGTTATTCGCAAAAAATTCAAATATCCTCACGATATACATAAAATCTCGCAAGATGAACTTAACTTTGTTAAGTTAATCAGTTAATACTGAGTGGTTATTGTAAGCATTGTATTGTTGGTCTCATTCTAATCCATTAACCTAAATCAATTTCTAAACCTATCAGCATCTAATTCCTATGTACATCCTCAGGAAGAACTGAGGATAACTTTTATAAGTGACATGAGCCCCCACTGGAAGTATATGATATAGGTAGTATCCATATGCAATAAAGATTAGAAATATTTTTATGCATTTCCATTTTAAGTAGACCCCGTCTACCATGAAGATTCCACTTATCCCTTGTTGCTTATTTGACTCATTTAAACTTCAGAGGACTAAATCCCTTATAAATTAAACTCAGAACACAGATAGGAACAAAGATAGAGACACCCCCTTGGGCCTTATATCGTTAAAAGGGACCTCCAGAACATTGACTTGTGGCATCTTAGAGCCAGGTCTACTAACACAGGTGCCCTTTAATTTTAAGCAACCGAGAGGTAAGAAAGCAGACCCCTCCCAGGACCTGTAAAAACAAGGATTACATGGCATATGTTTGTTTCAATTCATTTCCAATAAATTCTTCTGTTGCCACTCAAGACTCAAGTTTAAAAGTTTGAAAGTTACAGGATACCAGCCATAAAAGTATACAGCCACAGAAACCTCTTCTCCACAAAGAAATCCTTGGAGGTGTTATCTCTCTAGAGTGGCTCTGGGAACTCTTTTAAACAATAAATATTTCTCAACCTGACCCATTATCAGGAGAGTAAATAAAACAGACGCTTTTCCAGAATGTTTAACATGTGTGAAATGCCCTGTGATTGGACATCCTTTCTTCATTAAAGTAATATTAAAACAGGACTCATTCTGATTTCTACAGCTCAGAGAATAACCATTTACTAATTCCATTTGATTGAACCATTTGATTAATTCATTAAGATTTGAATTATGTTGGATGTTATATTTTGTCTCCTTTTGCGGCCAATACTGCGTCAATTCGTCTTGGGAATGACACATACAATTCTTGCACAGTGGTCAGAGGGATTTTAAGATTTTCATCTTGCAGGATAGTGGCCAGGTCACTACGTCATGCTGGTGGAGGAAAATGTTTCCTGACTTGCTCCACCAAAAAACCCCAAATTGGCTCTGATTACATCACAAAGACTTGCTGACTTGGTCACAGATGCGCCAGCAAGACGTGCATCAACAATTTGTCCTCTTTTGAACTCT
>JAOUQT010000031.1:2934203-2944217 GCA_025769995.1 Xyliphius kryptos
TCTCATCTTCTCTTGCTGAAGCTCCGTCTGCTTTCCCAGAAGACGTTGGATCTCGCGGGCCAGATGCTTTAGCTCCATGCTGAGCTTAGAGACTGCTCGTTCCTCCGCGGTCACCATATTTAAAGAGAGGGGGAGAAAAAATAGAGCGAAAAGCGGTTAATAAACAAATAATAGTTGCGGTGATTTACGTTAAGTCTATGTTAAGTCTAATTAGCGTTAAAGATTTATAAAAGCTTTTAGAGGAGTAATTACAAACAGTAACGGTAAAAGTTTAGCTGATAACTGCAAGCTAACAAACAAACATGCGAACGCTTCACCTGTGAGCAGGTGTAAGGTGCAAGTGTCAGTAAAAACATTCCTGATGCATTTCTTAAATTCAGTTATTGTGATAAATGTCTCTAATTCTAATGTGTTTTGAAGTGTATTCCGGCCTTAAGCAGCTGATGCCTGAAAGGATGATGAGCCGAGAGTAGTGTGCACTTTGGGGATTTTTAGTTGAGTTAAATGGGATGACCTGGTGTTGTATATGACAGATACCAGTTGTAAAAGATTCTGTAGGTAAGGTGGTGACCGAACCAGCAGAGTTTTATATATATATGTAAACCAGTGTGTAGTACGGCGTACTATGGCCAATTTACCAAAGTGTAAAGGGAACAATGATGAGTTCTAAAATGAGCATTTGTAATAAAATTGAGAGAAGAATGGTACAGGGCCTCAAGTGTCTGAAAAGTGCTTTTTCATGCTTGTCTGTAGATTGTATCACCGTAATTAAACAGAGGAAGTAAAGACCATCTGTACCAAAGTGAGTTTTACAGCACGAGTAAAACATGCCTTGTCTTTCATTTTATGCTTGTGATATAAGTTGATAAATAAAGAGAACTGTCTAAACACAAACCTGGATATTTTTATTTTACAGAGGTGCAGATGCAGATAAAACTAATGAAACTAATTTAACAATTTAATTAGTAAATGACTAATTTAATACAGTGAGTGTGTTTTGGCAAGTGACCTTAGGGAAGGTGGCTCTCCCACCCCTGTGCATTCTGGGGCTTGGAGTTCTGAGTGACAGTGGTGGTGTGTTATTTGCATACATACAATGTGCACTGGAGTGGAGGCAGACAATTAATAGCCATCCTGAAAACCTCTTCAGTGTTCCGATTGCTTGTCAAAACTCACTTTATGAACTCAATGAAGAAGGTGGAGGTAAGTGCAGAGAATAGTTTTATTTATAGTGACAATATGCAAAAACAAAACACTATTCAAAATAACTATAAATAAAACACAGAGTAGAAAGCACAAATTAGCAGAACAAAAGCTAAATCCATTATAACATGAAACACACATACAATACATAGTCCACATAACACAGCCATATAAATAAAATGCCATGTACCAAACACAACACAAAACACAACTTAAATACACTGTCTAATCAGTATACAAGACTGGACGTATAGTCACATGATCATGCCTGGAATTGTTGAGTAGAACATTGGTTGCCATCAGCAGTTAAATCCCTCTATGACAAATCTGACATTTTTGATTCGTTTCACAAACTCCTTATGCTCATCCCACATCAAAACCACTGTGGCCTAGCTAAATCAAAAACATCTATCGATTATTTATTAAAGTGGGCAAAGTTAGTCATCTTTATTTACATACCTTAAGCAAGTCATGATATTTGCATGAATGCACCACGAGACATAAGAGAGCACAGGTTGATGAAAATAACTCAGAGTTTGTAGTTAAAAAGAATACATAAAACCTGAAACTTTCCACAATAACAAACAAAAAGTTGGCACAAAGCAATGAGGAATCAGAAAAATAGACATATACATAGTAAATAAATATTGCTGTAAAGTCCTACCTGTCATTTGTATATCATTTAAAACAATACTTCACCATGAACTTGGACAAAACATGAATTTACTGTAAATATACATGATCACCTCCGTAATTACTGGAAGCTGTGAGACTAAAAATCCTCTGCTTAAACCAGCTGGTGCCCACCCAGCATATCAATGGGAAAATGAAAATGGCATGTAAATATTGCATATTTATTTTGTTTTATCCTGCCACTCAGTTTTCATTTTACACTGTGAAAGTCAAGGAATAATCCAAGCACATTAAACACATTTTAGCTCTTATTTATGTCCATTCACTGTATGGCCAGAACTAATGTTTGGGTTTTACCACGGAGCGCAGGAAAATTAATGCTCTCATCCCATCAAAGGAAACATGGTAAAAAATTTAGGAAAGCACCCGTTTATTATTCATAAATGTTTCAAACATTCTGATTTAACAGTTAATAGGAGGATTGTTTGCTGGTTGTATGCTAGTAGATCAAAAGTGAAATATCAGCTCAATGCAATTCACATAGCCATGCACCTTAAAATCTTAAAATCCAGTCTTATAAAGCTACATTATAGCAAATTTTAAATGGCAAGGTAAACCAATCTACATGTAACCAATTTGTGCTGTACATTTTTAAATACTTCTACACCAAAAATGTGTAATGTGTGGAATTAATCATGACACATGTAATTAATTAGATTAAAAGCCAGATGGTTAATTCTCTGGATTGTATCAAGGTAGCTGTATCAAACCCCCCAGACAACTGTTAAAGAGACAACAGCAGTTTATTTAATGTTGCACACACAAAATAGAAAGAGCTTGGAATGCTGAGAAATTAAGTTAACAAAAACAGGCAGAGAACTCAAAAAACACGGAAGTTGCACAAACTGGAAAGTAAGGTCTGCTGACCCAGACACTCGCTTCACCGCTGTTACAAAGGGGTAAAAACATAAACAGGTAAACAGGCATCAAAAACACAGGGCAGAGAAACATAAACTAACTAGCAAATTGAAAGGTGTTTATAATGTACTGACAAATCAAAAACTAGAATAATAGCACAAACAAACTAATAGACAAAATAACTGGAAATCTAGCACTGACAAAGTTAAACGTGGTGACCCACAGGGTCTTTCCTCCTGGTGGCTCCTTTTAAAGTGACTAGAATAAGGTGGAATAATTATCTAAATCCTATCAGGTGTGTCTAATTAAGTAAGTGCTGTGGGAAAAACTAGAGTTTGTATGTGTGTGTGTGTTTGTGAGAAGGAGAGAAACCTTACACAAAGTTTCTAGCACCATCTAATGGTAGTGGATGTGACGGTAGCAGGTTTAAATGTGTTTAAAGTTATTGTGTTGCTTTAGGCTTTATTGGATTCTTCATTTATGGTTTGTTTCAATCAGAGGTTAAGAGACAGTCTTATATATCATAACAGAAAATATTATGCAGGTCCAGGAAACAGGTGGGTTATTGTGTGTGTGTGGAAGAGAGAGAAAGTGGGAAAGAGAGAGAAAAGGCAATGTTCTATGAGGGAGCAATGTCTTTAATAAAATTGGTTTTAAATCCTGCCATGGCACAGAGGGGAAATGAGAGGTTTAGCAAGCTGTACCTGATCTGATAGAGGTCAACATAAATCCTGTACCCAGTGACATTGATACAGTTTCATCGTGGAATCTCATCATAAACACCCTATCCTCTGGAGGACAGGCCAATATTACTGTTTATTAGAAAGCTCGATTTCATAGCGCATGTAGAGATCTGCACTCTCACAGGAAATTTAGAGGCACTTACTATATCACTGTATTTTATTTAAATGCTAGCAGTAGTCTATCTGGTGATATTTATGATAACTACTGAGAATATGGATAGAAACTCAAATAGAGAACGGCTGCAGTCAGCTATTAATACTAACTATTTATAAATGTCATTGGTGGAATGTAAGTATAGGGTTAATCAGAAAGTATCTGGCTTTAGTTATATTGAAACGTCACTAAGAGTGGAAGGCACTAAACATCCTTCATCTTTAACCAAGAAATATATCAAAGGTTGATCATCAGCTTTAAATGAATGCTTAAAGTTTTGTGGAACTGTATTGAAACATAATCAGAAACATAATCATTGTTGATGCTGAAAATTTTACAAAATTAAAATAACTGTTATTTTAATGTTAAAACCTCTACTTTATAGTCCTGATCTTGCCAGATCAGACTCTAACCTATTCACTTAATATGCTGAAAAAAGCTATATAAGTATATATATTTACATCTGATGAAGAGGTGAAGACAATAGTGCATTCAACGATCACAGCTCAGTCTTAAATATTATGACAGAATATGAAAATGTATCAACAGATAGACAAACTGTATTAAAAATGTTGTTCTTGTCTTTTTTGTAAGTTGGTTAAAATTAATTCTACAACCAAAAGGAGGATCATTTTAGACTCACATTTACTCAAGTATTCTACTTAAGACTTGAAATGAAATTTCTTACAGTCTCCTCCACTCGATATCGTTGTGTAACGCACACTCCCTGACAGCATCCAAATTCTTGTCACTCACGCACACACTACTCATAGCATAGAGAAGAAGTGAGTGTTGGAGTACTCGAATATGTGCCGTGCTGGGAATGCGGAAGTGGGGGTGCATAGAACTGACTGTGTATCTTACCGCTAATCTTGTACCACGCCACTGAAAAAACGCAGGGATGCAGGAACAGAAACTTTATTATTTGTAATTAAACTAAACAAAAAGTCATCCATGTATTCCATGTCATCCAAATCTGATGACGCCATGAGCTTCGGGTAACAATCATGAAGCATGACATCGTCATCATGAGATGACATGCAATAACATGAGTGGAAACAAAAGACAATACGTAAACGGTAAAAATAAAACCTAACAGTGAACAAGAAAAATAAACAATAGACGATAACATGAACTGAGACAAGGAATAACAAAAAAAAGCTGACAAATCATAAAGTCCTTAAAGCAAAACAAACTACGCTACACACCTTCTCTTAAGTCACTTGTCCTTACATTAGTATACTTTAAAGATCATGAACCTAAATTACACATACCTTTGCAAGATGACTAGGTGGTGTGTACATAACGGGCTGGAACTAAAAACACGTCACCCTGCACCCTAAAGTAAACATAGAAAAAAAACTTAAACCCAAAGAAAGAGCGAACCACTGCACATGTAACAAAACATAAACCTGACAAAAATATAACAAAACCATAAGTCCACAAGTCCAGAAACTAGAACCAAAAAACATATTTTGTATTCGTATATTCCATATAACACTTTGACAGTTTTTATTACTATTTACTTTTAAGACTGAGATTTTACTGTTGATAATAAAACAGGCTTTTGTAGTCAATAAGAGACCCAAAAATGCTCTCACCAGAAACCTTTATTCAAATAATTTAGATTTTGTATTTGAATTAAAAAAGTCACTTGACAGGTCCAATAACAATTAATGAGCCATAAGCTGGTCAAACTAAATTCCCGAGAGGGAATATTATTTGATATTTTTTAGCATCAGCTTCGATACCATTATATAAAAGACTGTTTTTATATAATATAAATCAGTTTCTTTATATTAACATTTGGTCATCAACTTAAAAATTTCCCTCCCTCCCTATATTTCTCATCTTTTTGCAAAGACTTTGCTCTTTTAGCAAAGACTTACTCTTAGACCTTAAAATAAAGTTGCTGTTACATAAACTCTGGTTAACTTTAACCTGAAAGATACATTTCCTATTTTCATTTATTAAATTTATCAGTTTCACTGGAGCAACTAGCAGGTGGCAGATGGTGATAGTGCACCAGTTGGTGGTTACCTCACAATCAGTTCTTATATAAGGTGTTGACCTTTCCACTGCATAGCAGAAAGCGACAATTACCAGGATAAGCAGAACAATTCGATCTACTTTGACATATAAATGGAGCCAGACCGTATGGTTTCAGACATTCAGCAAGAGCTGCCCATATGGGCTCTTACTGTACTATGCTATTATGGGTGTACTAACACTGAACCATCAACAAACATTCAGCCAAAAATTTCACAGTGGCAAGCCACATATGTCTGGTCCAACAGCAGAGCTGTTACTGCGGATTTGGGCTGACTTAAGTATGGAGGATGTTTGTCCCAACTTGTGGACTTAATGTGCTGTAATCAATCAAGTTTTACCAACCCATTATTACAAAAATGTTCATATTTCAGTATTTTACAATGCGGGTATGCGACAAAAGTCATGGCTAAAGAAGCTGGTTCTTCACAGAGTGCTGTATCTAGACAAACACACAGATGTATCCAGGATATGGTCTACAACTGTCACATTCCTTGTTTCAAGCCACTCATGACTAAAAGACAACGCCAGAAGCGTCTTACCTGGGCCAGGGAGTAAAAGAACTGGACTGTTGCTCAGTAGTCCAATGTGTTGTTTTCAGATGAAAGTAAAATTTGCATTTTATTTGGAAATCAAGGACCCAGAGTCTGAAAGAAGAGTGGAGAATCCCACAATTGAAGGCTTCTTTAGGTCTAGTTTGAAGTTTGCACAATCAGTAATGGTTTGGGGATCCAGGCCATCTACTGGTGTAGGTCCACTGTGTTATAACACGACCAAAGCCGGCGCAGCCTTCTACCATGAAATTTTAGAGCGCTTTATGCTTCCCTCTGCCGGCAAGCTTTTTGGAGATGGAAATTTAATTGTCCAACAGGACTTGGCTATGGTCCACACTGCCAAAGTACTAATACCTGCTTTAATAACCACAGTATCACTGTGCTTTATTGGCCAGGAAACACACAGGACCTAAACCCCATAGAGAATATATGGGGTATTGTCAAGAGGAAGATTAGGGGCACCAAACCCAAAAATGCAGACGAGCTGAAGGTTGGTATTAAAGCAACCTGGGATTCTATAACACCTAAGCAGTGCCGCAGGCTGATCGCTTGCATAGCACGCCTCATTAATGCAGTAATTCATGTGAAAGACCCGACCAAGTATTGAGTGCATTTACTGTAGAGGGTGGGTCATTTATATGAATATATATATATATTTTCTGAGATATTGATTTTGGGTTTTCATTGGCTGTAAGACGTAATCATCAACATTAACAAAAATAACCACTTGATCACTGTGTTTGGCCACCCCACCCACTGAGTCCTTCAGTCACTTGCACACAAACAAACACACCCAAACAAACGTCCATGTATTCCCAGCCTAATTACAGGGCCATGTAAATGCACTGCTTAGGGAGATTATATTGCTTGATATTTGACAGGTAGAAATTACATGCCTAATGGAAGGGAAGCTTTTTACTCAGCATAAAAAATATGAAATGCACTTTTTAATTTAGCAGCCCCTTAAATTGGAATTTAATTTGGAAAGCAACAGAGAGGAGCTAACAGACTAAATCTACCTGAATCTACAAGCTGTGTGTGTGTGTGTAAAAAGGAAGTCTATTATTAAGATGATCAGAGGACATTTCGCTTCATTATAAATGCATAATTGCACCTTGACCAATCTTGAACGCTTAATCTTAAAATGAATAGTGTTTTCACATTAGTGCTCCTGAATAAACATAAAAGATTTGTTACTCAGCTTGGATCTTTATCTTTACTTGGATCTTCTTTTAGTCACTGTTTAACCTTGTCTTTTTTCCAAACAATTATACCTCTTTTTTCTCTCGAAATTCTGTCCATATTCTTACCCAGATTTTGCTCAGATATAACATATACTGAATAACTCACTATTTCAACTATAAGTAACAAATTACAGAAAACAAAACAGGAAATCACACTGCAGGATTTTGAAATTTATTTGTATATTATGGTGGAACATAAGTATTTGGTCACCCACAAATAAGCAGGATTTCTGGCTCTCACATACCTGTAACAACTTCTTTAAGATGCTCTACTGTCCTCCACTCATTATTGTATTAACGGCACCTGTTTTACTCCATTATCTGTATAAAAGACACCTGTCCTGGGAGAATATCACGTGGTCAGATGAAATCAAAAATAGAACATTTTGGTCTAACCTCAACTCGTTGTGTTTGGTGGAATAATTGCATCCCAAAAACACCAAACCCGCTGTGAATCATGGTTTGGGGCTGTTTTTCTGCAAAGGGGACAGGACAGGGAAAATGAATGGGGCACATGTATTATAAGATTTTAAGCCAAAACCTCTTTCCATCCGTGAAAGCATTTAAGATAAAGCGTGTCTGGGTGGTCCAGCATGACCATGATCCAAACCATTCGGGAAACGAAGGATTGGCTTCGTAAAAAGCATTTCAAGGTCCTGAAGTGGTCAAGCCAGTCTCCAGAAAATAGAAAATTTGCGTGTTTTGAAATTACATATAAAATTAACTCTGATGCACAATGTCATGTCTGCAGCCACCAGAGAGCCAAGAGATAATTATCTTGTTAATTTTTTCCCAGCCCTAATTACTATCAACTAAGATAAAAGAGCAGCACAACGCTCTCCTGACAGGTTTTATGCAGCAGTTTGGCTGGAGCTCTTTACGGGCAAATACAGACTTATGTCTTGCAGAAACTTAAGTTGAACTTTGCCTAACAGATTCATGCTATGCTTTTGACTTTGCCATGTTTGATCAAACAGTTTTTGATTACTTGCAGTATCTCATGTGATTTGACCCAGCGAATTTAGTATGATGATTGTGTTGTGATCTGTTTTTCTCAATTTATGTTTTTGGTCTTTTTCTGAAATCCAAGTGCCAGAGTGTTGTGGAAGTACAGTGACTGTGCTTTTAAGCTGCGTAGCAACCCTACCATAACCACAAACTGAGGCACAGTGATTATATAACACCTTTCAGGTGTTCCTGATCTACTGATTGTTCAGTATTGTTTTTTGTGCTATATTATTTGTGAATGTTTACTTTCCAGAAGGCTATAGATGATATGCTTTTAATTATATTATAAACAATAGCAGACAGGTTGTAAAAAAATTAGCCACTGAGCAGCTTCACAACAAGAGCGTGTTCTTAGTTGTTAATATTAATAGACAAAAGACCATTTATATCCTGTCTGACTCATGACCAAGGCCTTAATCATTCATGTTTGACTCTAGACCAAGACTATGGGATAAAGGGCAGTCAGTCTGGGTCATTATCTCAAATGTGTACATAAAGTTGTGGTGCTTAGTAAGATATCTTGTAAAAAACATGTGATACTTTCAAAGGGCATGCCTAGGACCTACTGTGTGGGGTTTTCAGTTCATACAAGAAGCAAAGGAAAATTATTGCACTTTTTGTTTTTGTTTTTATTGTCCTGATATGCTGTAGCCTGTATAGCTGGTAATAGGTGCTCCTGGAAAATTACTATACTTAGTTATGTTGAGAAAAAATTTATCGCTAACAAATAAATTGTTCTATTTGTAGTGTTTTTGGTGTTTTAATATATTTTTCCCCATCTTTCAGCTTTTCTTTGCCAGCAGGGATCGCCACAGCAAAAAAAGCATACAGGATTTTCTTTTACAAATTTAAAACAAGAATTCATCATCATCATCATCAATAATGCTATATTATGAAGATACAAGTATTTCAGCATATCCGCATCACATTATATGGTAATATTAACCTAAAACAGGTAACTATGAAATGCCTGTGAAGTGAGGAATAAAAATGACATGGCTTGCTGTAAGGAAGTTTGAATTAATAGGTCACTTTAGGACTAATAACTGTGACTGATAAGTGACTGGAAGAAAAGAAAGTGGATAAAAAATTAAATAGAAAAAATACATATATAAAACGAAGGTTTTAAAAGTCACAGTATCTGAGATTATAGTATTCTTTAAAGGAAAGGTTTCCTGAGCAGCTTAAAAAATTATGGACGTTGATTTAACAACATAATTCAAAAGCATTTTTGAAAGATGGACCATTGTGTGTTGAAAGTCAGGGAGATTATTTTGAAACAACTATGTCTTTATGTTTGCTGAAAACTTAGAATATTCTCAAGAAACTGCTGCAAAATTGTGCATGTGGGTATTGTCCCCGGTTCGATTCCCAGTAATGCCAAGTCACGGCAGAAGTGCCTTTGGGCAAGGCACCTAACCCCCAATTGATCCCTGGGCGCTGTGCAGGGCTGCTCACCGCTCTGGGCACGTGTGCTCACTTCACCAGTGTGTGTGTATATATGTGTG
>JAOUQT010000031.1:2944317-2955106 GCA_025769995.1 Xyliphius kryptos
ATTTAAGAAATTTGTTGGAAACCATTTTTTACATGATTTTTGACATGATCACACAGTTGCTGCAGATTTCTCAGATGCACATCTATGAATTGAATCTCCCGTTCTATGACATCCCAAAGGTACTATATTAAATTGAGATCTGGTGACCGTAAAGGGCATTGGCGTACAGAAAACTCATTGTCATGTTCAAGAAACCAGTTTGAGATGATATGAGCTTTGTGACATGGTGACAAGTATGCCCATAAAGATCAGCCTTAGCCCTAGACACAAAGCAGTATGGATCCATGCTTTAATTTGGTTCACGCCAAATGATGACTCTGAATGTCAAAGCTGAAATCTCAAAGCATCATCTATTGTCCAAATTCTGTATTGTTAGTTCCCTGTTCTTAGCTGATAGGAGTGGCACCCGGTGTGATCTTTTGCTGTCGTAGCCCATCTTCTTCAAGATGGTAAGAGATGGTATTTTGCATTGCATGGTTATTTGAGTTATTGCATTTCTATCATTTTGAACCAGTCTGGATAGGTGAGCAAATACTTTTGGAAATATAGTGTATACAGTATACACTCACCGGCCACTTTATTAGGTACGCGTGTCTTTGTGTGTGTGTGTGTGTATGTGTTAATATTGTGTCGTTCGCGATCAGATTTTATTGAACTGCTCCACTAGCAGGGGAGCGAGGGACGGGTGATGAGGTCACCGCGCGGGCACAGAAAAAATCAACACTAGTGTACTTTATAGTATTTAGTCAGCTATGCGTTTTCTGAGTGTAGTCTTGCGCGCACATTCTGACCAGTCAGTGTTGAAGGCTATTGCAGTAAGGCTGCTGTGGAATTGGGCGTAAGGCTTCGGCTGCGAAATACTTCGACTCTGGGCGTGTTTATGTCTTTGACTCCTACAAGTAGCCAAGAGTTGAAACTTGTGTCGCGCGACTTTAGTCGGGCTCTGTTTAATGAATAATGGCGGAGTGAGTTCTGGGAGGAATGTGTTGAATATGCGCCATATACCGTATAACTGCTGACAGTGAGTTGTGTAGAGACTCTCAAACCGAGAGACAGAAATATGAGTCGGTTTTTTATCGTGCTCTGTGCCCCAAAGTAACACGAACACACTATTCAGCAGTCGACGTTCTTCCCGGTAATGTTTTTCACAAGAATCAGCACTTTCCACGGATAAAATGACACAATCTTTACAATTGCATGTTGTTGTCTTGCTGCATTCACATTTTGTATTTGTTTCCATATTCTTTTTTCCATGATCCATATTTTCTTTTCCATGATTTAAGCAAAATTCCTAAAGCATTGTAGATCATATTTTAAAAAGTGTTGCATACCAACTGGTACGTGGAAAATATTTCATACACACTGAACAATCATTGGATTAGATTGCATTGCTATGAACATATTGGTCCAAGTTTCTGTTTAATTACAACTACCAGACGTTGGATAGCAAAGTCTACAGAGTGGCAAACATCCTCAGTGTGCAAGTCGAGCCATGGCCACTGCAGCAACTCCAACAGTTCACCTTGCTCATTCGACTTGGGTGGAGTGAGACAACTGTCTTTTGAGTGCAAAGTAAAATAATTAAATACCTACATGGGCAACCCACTAAAGAATTGAATTTCTGGCATAATTTTATCAATTCATTTTCCTCCACTTCATCTGCAAGGGGTCACAGGCCAGCCGATGCCCAAACCCGCAAATCTTGGTGAAGGCCAGAAACAAATCTAGACAGGGAGCCAATCCATCATAAAGCACACACAAACAATCACTTACATTCAGACACTAAGGGCCGCTTTAGAGACACCGATTAACCTGCATGCGTGTCTTTGTAATACTTGAGGACACGGGAGCATCCAGAGAAAACCCACATGAAAATATGAAGAACTTTAAAAATTTTGAATTGTCCCATCCTGGGATAGAAGCCAGGTCCTTCATGTTGTGAGGCGACAGCGCTATACGCTGTGCCACCATGCCACATCTGACATAATTTCCTATTATGGAAATTTCAGGGAATATTATGGGAATTTCAGAAGCTAAACTGATTTGAAAATGAATTAATTTATAATGGAGCTCTGTTGTGAGTGTGGAGCTGCAAGAAATGAGTGTGATTAATCACTGTTTGTTGTGTTTGAAATGCACAGTTTATATATTTCTGTGCTCGCTGTTGCTGTTTTTGGTCACATTTCTTTACATTGTGCACTCATTGCATATGACATGCTCCATTAAAGCTTGTCATTGTGCATGCTCACATAGACAGCTACAAGTGCAGCTGTTAATATTTACATTTGCAGCATTTAGCAGACTCCCTTGTCCAGAACGACTTGCAAAAGTGCTTTAAGACAACATCAGTAAACAAAACCTATTCTGAATAGACAGGGAACCAAACAAGAATATCCTTAATAAACTGTTGCAGAACTGTGCATGTGCGGTTTTTTTTAGGTGTGGGGGGGTAAAAACATTTGAGTAGGAAAATGGGTTCAGTTGAGGTAAGTGCGGAATAAGTGGGTCTTCACACAGAGTTTGAAGATAGCTGCTGACTCTGCCGTTCGAACATTAAGGGAAAGTTCATTCCACCGTTTAGAAGCCAGAACGAAGACCGGAGTGCACAAGGTGCAGTGCGGCGTGTAATAAGTTCTGTAATGTAGGAAGGTGCAGGACCATTCTTGGCTTTGTAAGCAAGCATCAGTGTTTTATATCTGATTCAAGCAACTACAGGGAGCCAGTGGAGAGTGCGGAGCAGTGGTGTAGTGTGTGTGAACTTGTATTGATAGTAATCAGAGGTAGCCCTGCTAATAGGGAGTTGCAGTAGTCCAGTCTTGAAATGACCAGGGACTGAACCAGGATCCTTATAGATTTTGACACTATAAAATATTATGCTTTTGATCTCCTGCCTGAAAACTGCCAGAGAAGTGCAGTTAATTATGAGGCGCTGCATCGGATGCCTTAATATCAAATATAAACTTAAAAAGGCATTAATGTTAATACTTACATTCACTTGTTGTTGATCCCTTTTTTTGCAAGTGCATCAAATTTTGTGGCAATTCTCAGAGCAGTTCATCGCTCATCTTGGATTCATCACTTCAACGTTTCTTCAACGTTACTTTAAGTTTTAATACAGCTATGAGTTCAATTATTAAATATAAAATGTTTAATTAATAAAATTGACTAAATATCTGAAACAATTGTACACTTATCTATACCATTTTACTTCATGCTTTGGGTGATAAGTGCGTAAACCCGTGTCTGTAAGGAAGTGGGCATTTCGCTGCATGCCGAAGATCAATGGAGCAGTGTGTGTAAATAGGATGGCAAAGAAAAAAGGAAACAAACTTTATTTTTGTTTTTATGATAAAGATGAAGATATGAGTAAAACTTAAAACAAAACCTAAAGTGAATGCGCTGTGAAAAACAATAAACCCAGAAATGCTCAGAAACATGCAGCTAACACAAGCACATACACACATACCTTTTATAAATTACAAGTAAGGGCCTCACAGCAAGAAGATCCTAGGTTTGAGCCCCAGGTGGGGCAGTTAGGAAAATTTCTGTGTGGTGTTTGCATGTTCTCCCCATGTTTACTCTGGGTACTTAGGTTTTCTCCCGCATACAAAAGACATGCATGATAGGTGTCACCGTTAGTGTGTGAATGTGTGTGTTTGTGTGTGATTATATGTGTGTGGGTGTGTGTCCTATAATGGATTGGCACACTGTCTAGGGTTGCTCCTATCCTGGCCCCTAGAGTTTCCGGGTGGGCACCGGCTTCCCTGTAACTCTAATTTGCTGGGCGCCTCGCTAACGCGCACTTGTGCCTCTACTGTAGCTCTGTCTCGTCTGTGTGTGCATCGTGAACATACCAAAGACATGCATGATAGGTTAATTGGTGTCGCCATTAGTGTATGAATGTGTGTGTTTGTGTGTGATTATGTGTGTGTCCTATAATGGATTGGCACCCTGTCTAGGGTTGCTCCTGTCCTGGCTCTCACCGGCTTCCCTGTAACTCTAATTTGCTGGGCCCTTCGCTAACGCTCACTTGCGCATATATTGTAGCTCTGTCTCATCTGTGTGTGCATCATGTATACGCGCCCACACATCCCTACTTTTTCAATCTTTATATCATAATTAACTTTTTTACCCCCCGTGTACTACATAAACTAAACTCCTAAAAATCAGAGCGTGTGTTCTTATGAAAAATCACTTCAGTAAATCAAGTTCTAATGACGCACCGTGTCATAATTTAATTCCATCGTGATTGAACACTGATTATAAGTTAATTTGGGCAATCTGTACAAATCTTCGGTGGGCCGGAATAAAAATATCAATGGGCCGGATGTGGCCCGAAGGCCATAGTTTGCCCACCCCTGGTTTAGACCATTTTACTTTGCTGTTTGGCTGACTGATTTTTTAACGTTGTTTTTAGATTGTCCTTGTCAACTTGGCCAACATCCATGTCTGGTGTCATAATACGCAATAGTCTGGTAAAAAATTATCTTCTTCATTACAGAAAAAACCTAGTGAAATAAACCTTAAAATACCCAACCTGTAAACAGGTAACATGTTCACACTGTATCATTCCTGTACACTTCAACATCATGATAACTTAACTCTTTGCCTCTCACTCTCTCCTTCATGCTTCCTCTTTTTTACATGCAACTTTTGACAGCACATTTATCATCATCTCTATTTTTAGTGTTTTAATTAGCTCTGAACTTAAATCTGCTGTCACTGGGCCTTTGCTGCTCTCAGTGCTCATGTCAAGAGGCGCTCATGCATGAGACCAGATCAGAGTGAGTCTGTGTGCATGTTTTTAAGATAACTACTTTATTAAATGCATGTATAAGCATACAAAATTCACATAACAACTTGTTATGTGGACAATTATCATAAAGCTGTTTTGACCATATTTTCCAAAAACTATACTTTTATTATCGCTGTTCATCCCACAGTATTTTTTTCTGTCTTGTATAAGCTGCTTCTTTCGCATTGGTATTTCTTTTCCCTTTTTCCTCTCATGACTCGCTCAGATGCATAAACTCTGATGTTTTCTCACATGTGCCCCTGTGAATGCAAGCTGTGATCAGCAGCAGATAATTTGCCCTCCACAAATAGGAGACATGAACTGAGTCATCCTGCTGTGCACATATGCTAAAGAATGCTGAAAAAATGAATGAATGAATGAATGAATGAATAAATTAATTAATTAATACATAGAGTTTGTTTTTGCAGCTGACATATGTTTTATTTATAGGACGTTGGCAACCACGAAAAATTAAATTGAATAGATCAGATTACTGCCCCAGTATGAGACATTGAATTGAAGCTGGCTAATCTAGCTAATACAGCTACTGTGCTCTTTAACATTTAGTCATTTGAAGATCAATGAGATAATTTGAGAATTGAGTGATTGATTGATTGATTGCTTTATTCCAAATAGAAAAAAATCACAACATGTGAGACAGGAAATCACAGGGGAAATGGCAACCCTCTCCAGTTGGCTTCTGATGATGTTAGGGTTCCCCAGGTGGAGGTCAATTATAATAAAGCATTAAAAGAATGAAGCATTAAAATCAAGACTCAGCATCCTTAACTAAAGCTAATTTAAAGATGTATGTTTTTTTTGTATATACAGTATGAAGCATTTGTGCAACAAATTCAGACTGTTCCATAATCTTTGTCTTACCACTGAGTATTACATTTCATTTTCCCTCTAAAATTATCTCTTCTCTATCCCGTGTTACCCATGCGACCCATGTGCTAAAATAGCTTATTAAATTCACGAATTAACAAATTCAAGTTTATGAAATTAATTAATAATCTGTTGAAATGGCACAAGTGTTTGGGAAATTACTTTAAAAAATGAATAAAATACTAATTACTCTAACTTAAATTGTAATGGGATTGTTTTACTACCTAGTAAAGTAATCTAATTACTCATTACTTTACATTTAATTTACTTCCTCAAACACATATAAATATAAATCAAGTGTACAAAATGAATGATAGAAAAATGTCATTTAAAACGTTTATTCTGAAACATAAACAATTAGAGTTATTTGGATATTGATTATGTATAAACAGTATAAATGACACTGACATGACATACGCATAGCACCATCCAGGTAGTTTCAGATACTATATACATAAATAGCACGCTATAAATCGACCAAAGTTGGATCATAAAAAAATGGATATCATAGGAAATGAGCTTTAAAAAAGATCTTTATGTTATGTACCTTCTTTTTTTCGGCTTCTGGAATGGCGGCTCCAGGCATAGTAGTTTTAACACTAACACTTGTGCACCAAATAGAAATGTATTATGGCCTGCATATTTAAACTATGGCCTTGAGCAGTGGTCACCAAAGTATTAAGGTACAAGATAGCAATTTGAAATCTGAAGAAATCAAAGATCTACTAGTATAAATCATGCCAGGCTTAGGCTACGTAACTGTAGTGTAATATGTCCCTATAGCCTCTATTAATATTAAATGTAACAACTTGCCTTCATTAATGTTCAACTGAGTGCTGGCCATGATGGAAAGGAGTCAAATGAGTATCAGTTAAGTGAGTACAATATTAGAAGTGGTGATATTCGTCTATGAAAATGCCACCTCAGCAAGATCCAAAGATAGCCTTCAATTTAAGTGCATCATCAAGTAATGACTTGTAAGTAAAAACAAGCGATGATGCAGGTGTTGTGCCGAATTCCTAAACATAATAAAATAGAATGCTGTTATAATAACCAGCATTCTATAATTAAAGGAAAAAACCAAGTGCATTAATCCATGGATTTCGAAACCCCATGTATTAGACCCAGGACACGCTGGTGGACCTATGTTTCTTGGATGGCCTGGGAATGCCACAATGTTCTTCCCGAGGAGCTGGCTAAGGTGCCTGGGGAGAGAGAAGTTTGGGCTTCACTCCTTAGACTGCTGCCTCCGTGACCCGGCTCAAGATAAGCAGAAGATGGATGGATAAAATGAATAATTCACTGACTTGAATCAAAACAGATATTGATATTTAAGGCCAAAATATTTAAGGCCAAAATAAAATCAGTTTTTACATCAAATTAATTTTATAAATGTATGAACATCATATAAATGATATGATGAACTTGATCAGCAGTCAAAACCTAGGAACCAAAGAGGAACTACAAATTCAATAATGAGGATAATGTACAAGTGAAGCTCCTATGATTTAAAGGCTTTCATGTCACAACAAGGAAGCAATACTGAGGGAATTAATGAGGCTGATATGCCATATGATTACCAATTAGTTTTTAATCAGAAAGATAGTTGTGTACAAAGTACGGCTATTATTAAGCATTACAGCATACAAATAAACTCTGTTCCATATTTCAGATGGAAACGGTCTTGTTCAACATGTTGAATTGCTTAATTAGATATTAGAACATTTTACTATGTATCGTTTGTGTCTGATAGGTATATAATGAACAATCATTGCATTAGAAACAGTTGGCTAATAACAGGTTGGTCCATCACACAGATGTCAGGGAACAGTAACACAATGTGGATAAAATGATCCCTCCACAAGTCAATCTATGCCAGCTCTTCCAGTTCGCCTCTCTTGTTCGACAGTTGGATGTTTGTAGCACTGTACACTGTGATAGGAGGCTAAAGCAGCTGTTACATGTTGTCCACTGATATGCAGTGCACAGGATAACACCTTCTTTATGTAAGAATTAAATGTGACATGACAATGAACTTGGTGGACATCAGTGATCAAATGTTTTCTGCTACATTATCCTAATCTAGTTACTATTCAGTGTATTAGCAGATCTATTAAAGACACTATAACTACTGCTAAAGCCATTGTGGTGGTAATACAATGAAGAATTATAAGAAGTTTAAAATTAGCTAATTTTCAATTACCTGGGTACTGTGTTCATAATCAACTTTGTGAATTTCTCAATAAGTTTGATGTGTCACATGACCGTCTTCCCATTGAGAAAACTAAAGTTGGATCCAAAATGACCAACTTGAAAATAGCTGCCATGGTCACCACCCAACTCCCCCTCCCATATACTAATATGCCACAAACAGGAAGTTAATATCTCCAACCGTTCCCATTTTATATAGGTGTATCCATATAAATGGCCCACCCTGTATGTATCCATATAAATGGACCACCCTGTATATGCTGGCTCTAATCACAGTGTGACATTTTGGAACTCCTGTGTCCTGACTAATATTGCATTATTTTCACAGATTGATCTAGCCACTAGACCTGCTTAAGTTGCTTTAGTGGATTTGCTGATACAATGGATCATTGGATTATGAACACATGGCAAATAGCACACAGATCTGATATTTTGATTAGTTAGTTAACTCAAATGTCATAATCACTTCGTGACGGTTGGCTGCACAGATGAGTCAGCTTTCTCCAATGCCGTCTGACTGTTGCTTGTAGCAGTCTAGCCATTCATAACCCAGTCATCAAAGTCATGATGTCATGATGTTTTTTTATAGCCTAGCCTAGCTGGCCTAGGTCTATATTAACATATTACCCCTCTTGAAACACGTTTACAAACAGTGCCATATGTGTTTCAAATTAACTAAACTACCTCTTTGTAATTGCCCATTTCAAAATTCAATATAGGTCATCATATCCACAGTCCACTGGCCCATGTGTCAGCCAGATACTGTATGTAGGCAGACAGACAGGCCGTTGTATTTTCGCACAAATTCAGGAATTTGTTGCTCACAAGTTCATGACTTCATGAATGTAATGCTATTCTAGACACACATCTTTAATTCTAAGAAACTTTATATTGTGATGGCAAGGCTCATGTGCTTAATTCATCCAGGATAAGAATATATGTACTCGTCACCTTCAAATGTAATTAAAGAGGAGAAATTATCTACTATAAAAATAATTGAAAGACTATTATAAAAATACCCTGGTGAATAATTGAGCTGTTTACCACAATGAGAATGAATAATGGTATTGCTTTAACAGCTGAGCCGAACTCATATATATACAAATGTCATTAACAAATTCTTGTAAAACTCCATAAAGATTTATACGATAGAATTCATCTGCCTGAAAATAAATGCAGCAGAAGGCTGAGGTAATAAATGCACAACACTCTTTCTCCTGCCATGAATGAAACATGAATGTGAGTGGACAGCAGACAAATGTTAATACCAGGTGTCGATGTAGGATAAAGCAAGGTCTGCACTATGGTGATTTGCATACTCACAGAAATTCACATCTGTATGAATCAGAGGGTGCATGCCTCATAACACACATAACAGCCTAAATAGAATTGTACAGGAAAGACTTTTTTCCCATACACATTTTTTTCTGTTTGACTTAGTTCTTTGAACTCTATTCATTTATCTGGCCCACCCTCGGCTGGTGGGACAATTCTACATATACAGTAAAAGGGTATTTAGAGAGCTTGCTATTACTGGGACTTTCAGAAAAGTTTCCAGACATGTACTTGCAAGGACTTTGCTTGATATTGCACTACGGAAGAGTTAGTAGCACGGTGCACACTACGTCACTCTGTCATTTGCTGGGAATGTGGAAATGCTCTAACCGATGTAGTGACTTAAATATATTGCAGCTGTTTCCAGTTGGAGGCTTATTATGTCTGTACTGAAGTTTTGTTTGTGTCTTTATTTCTTAGCGAAGTGTTAAAATGTGAATGTAAAAGAGAGTGTAAGAGATAGTCATGTTAAAAGCTTTGTTTATACACAATTTTCATGTTCAGGTGCATGTTTAGGTTTATGTTAATTCTCATGATTCTTGCCTCATGTTTGGTTTTATTTGTTCTAAGATTCGGTTTTGATTTTTTGAGTTTGTGCTTAAAAATAAAATAAATCTCTGCGATGACTTCCATCAGCTTCCGTTATTCTCATGTGTGTTTCATAGTGTATTTATTACAGAACACTCATTTGAGGGTCACACTGTGGATGAGGGGACTACCAATGCCAGCACTACTTCTGCCCCCTCATCGCATGGGGGTCATGTGTCGGCATCTGCTCCTGAGTCTGCTCTTGCAACAGTGCCTCAGCCTGCTCCTGATTTTGCCGAGGAGGGCCTATCTACTCCTGATCTCCATCCCATGGGCCCCATGCTCTTGATCTTTATCTCTAGGGACTCATGCTCCTGATCTTCTTCCCAGCCTACATGCCCATAGTACAGGTTTATGAACCCCTGCAATCCTATGTAGACGAGGTCGCTTGAAAGAGATTGGAGACTTTGAGGTAATGGCAGGATAGTGTAGCTAGACAAAATCGGATGGTAGTTTGCAGGATGACTCTGGTGGTTAGGAAAAGGAAGAGAGAAAATGTAGAGAAGAGGACAAAATGGTAGAACGTTTAGAAAAGAGCCAAGAAGAAAAAGAACTGGACTGTTGCTCATTAATCCAATGATTTATTTTTAGATGAAAGTAAATTTTGCATTTAATTTGGAAATCAAGTTCCCAGAGCCTGGAGGACAACTGGAGAGGCACACAATCCAAGCTGCTTTAGGTCTAGAAAGAAATTTTATAGCGCTTCATGCTTCCCTCTGCCTACAAACTTTTTGGAGATGAAAATTTCATTGTCCAGCAGGACTTGTCCAGGCAAGACGCTTATGTTGTTGTCTCTTTGTCATGAGTGGCTTGACAAAAGGAATATGACAGTTGTTGCCTATGTCCTGGATACATCTGTGTGTAGTGGCTCTTGAAGCACTGACTCCAGCAGCAGTCCGCTACTTGTGAATTTCTCCCAAGTTTTTACTGGAATTTTCTTGACACTCCTTTTAAAGCTTCATGATCATTTTT
>JAOUQT010000031.1:2959478-2974551 GCA_025769995.1 Xyliphius kryptos
CACAGTTCGGAAATTTGGAAACAAAGTTGGAGAGGGCAGACTGAGATGGTTTGGACATGTGCAGAGGAGGGACAGTGAATATGTTTGAGATGGAGTTTCCAGACAGAAGGAAAAGACCAAAAAGGAGATATATGGATGTGGTCAATGTAGATATGCAGATAGCAGGGGTGAGAGTAGACAATGCAGAGGACAGAGTGAGGTGAAAAAGACTGATTCGCTGTGACAACGTCTGATAAAGGGAGAGGCAGAAAGAAGACTAAGGTGCATGAATGGATCAGGATTTTATTTTACACCACACGCCTTTTATTAAATACATGAATATGCTACACTTCCAACAAACATCACTCTGGTTCTATATAAATCCATCCCTACAATGTGGCGTGCATATTCATATTGTCTTCTGAATTTATATTGTGTACATGAATTTGCATTGCGTTGTAAATTGCACCGCTGTAGGGTTTTTTGTGTGTGTATTTGCAGCATTTTATTTTTTTTTTTAACTGGCGGGTTATTTGTGACAATATTATAAATATATCAATAAAGAAATAAGTAATTAAAAGCAGAATTAATTAATTAAACGTTGTATTAAATTATTACATTTTGAAATAAAAGCTTATAATTATTTTGATTAATTGTTATCCAAATGTTTTAAATATTTGTCATTCGTTATCTTTCACCAAACAGCTTTGTGGGGTAGATTGTGCCCACCCAGAAAAATCTAGGTGCAAGGTCAGGATCATCGGGATGGGTTTGCCGTGCCTAAATAGATAGGGTAGTGGGCTGGAATTTGATTTTCTTGTAATTCTCTCTTTGATTTTAATTCTATCCGGATCTGCCATGTCTTAGTTTTTTCTCCAACGTCCTCAGAAAAAAATACAGCTTGACTTACCTACCTATTGTTTTTCTTTGAACTCCGGAGTTGTCTGCTTTGAGTTTCTCGACATTGAGGGAAATAGTTTTTTGGCAACTGCTACACACCGTAGTTAGAGACTTGGCACAGATTTCCGTATTGAGATCCTCCCAGTAAACAAAAAATGGAAAAAAAGACATGCAGTATTATTTACTCCGTGTAGGAGCTATCTCCAGATAGCTGGGAGAATGATATCAGGAGGAGAATGAAACTAAAATCAGGGAATAAATGTAAAGTGATTAAAGACCGATTATAACGGCAGCTACAGGTGTATGGTTTTATATTTAAATATTCACATCCATTATTGTTTTTTTTTTTTTTTTTTCACTTTTTTAAAGCATTCAGGAGTTTAAATGAATTGCGCTTAGATGCCGTCATGTTTCAAGTACAGTATTGTGTCTTTTTTGTATTGCAGTCCGGTTTTAAGTGTCTCGCAAAATCTGTTGTAAAGTGGGCCATATTTGGTGAGGTGAAAATGTGTGGGGCGACCATTTAGCCTGACATTCTTTGAACCATTAACATGATGCAAATGAAATATTTCATGAAATTATTATTGGACATGTCTGTCTTTTCCATTTCTTTACACAGAACACATACATGGGTTAGACAATGAAACTGAAACACCTGTCATTTTAGTGTGGGAGGTTTCATGGCTAAATTGGACAAGCCTGGTGGCAAATCTTAATTAATTACATATACACATACACACACACATTGACATATAAATGGCCCACGCTATATATAATAGTAATAATAAATAAAAGTGTGTTTATATGCTTTAGATAAACATTTCATGGTCATAAAAGTGAACTTACAGAGCAGTAGAAGCAACAGCAGACCAAGCAGCATCGCAAGGACACCCCACACTCCAAATGAGGTGGCAAGACGTTGAGGTGCACAAACTCCCTCCTTCACACATTTACATACTTGCACAGACACCGTTTGCTCTTCGCCATAACCCTGCAGATCCTTTACTAGTATTGGTACTTGATACACACCATTGGGTAAATCCACAGTTGGCTCCAGCAATGCTGATGTACCTAAAGCACAAAGGGTTGCTGCCTTAGCAAAGTGAATAATAAACCCATTTTGTGGGCTGATTTTTGGTAGTTTTAACTGACTTCCACAAAACACAATCAGTCTTCTATTTATAATAGTATATAGAAAATACTTGTGACATACCTGTCATACTCTTTATTTTCCACTGCCCTGAATTCTCACTACTGCCCAGTTGAAAAGTAAATGGATCTGCGTATGGCTTCTGGTCAAAGTCTTTAGCCTCGATGATTATGGAGCCACGTGAACCATCTTTGCTGCAGAGGACCTGGTCTGCTCGAGTAATGTTTGGGACGTTATCATTCACATCCTCAATGAGGATTATCACTGTACCAGTAGCAGACTTCTGAGCTAGGAGGGGAGTGAGTGAGGGTTATTCAGTGTGGTGTCATACTTTTACTACCAGCATAATTAATACATTATGTCAAAATTTTAAGCTGTTTATGCATGTCTGCTGAGTATTTTAATATAGGATCGATGTGGTTACTATTTGAGCAAAATGCTGAACTCTAAAACATTTGTACACACATATTTCCAAAAGTATTCGCTCACTTGCCTTGACTCATATGAGCTAATTCATAGGGTTCAATATAACGTCAGTCCACCCTTTGCAGCTAGAATAGTTTCAACTCGTCTTGGAAGGCTGTCTACAGTTTATGGGAATTTCTGACCATTTTTCTAGAAGCGCATTTAAGAGGTCACACACTGATGTTGGACGAGAAGGCCTGGCTATTAATCTCCGCTCCGCTTATCAAGTTAAGGTCAGGTCTCTGTGCAGGCCAGTCAAGTTCATCCACACCAGACTATGTCATCCATGTCTTTATGGACCTTGATTTGTGCACTGATGCACAGTCATGTTGGAAGAGAAAGAGGCCAGCTCCAAATTGTTCCCACAAAGTTGGGAGCATGGAATTGTCCAAAATGTCTTGGTATGCTGAAGCATTCATACACCTGTGATTGGAACACCTGATTCCAATAATTTGGATGGGTAAACAAATACTTTTGTAAATATAGTGTATTTGGCACCTACAGTACTTGTAGACTAACACGCCAATGTGCAATATACACTACATATACACTACATATATACTAATTTGCAAAAAATTGGCAAAAATTTGTGGACACCTGGCTATCACAATCGCATACATTTGATCTTCACCACATTCTAGATTTAGTTCACTTTATAATAATCTTCAGTTATAATATGGAGCATGGCTGTGTGATGTGTTTATTCAATTACAAGAGCTTTAGTAAGGACGGATTGACAAATTGTATCAAGAGAAAGCCACTGCGCTCCAAAAAGAATATTGATGCAGTTTGCTAAAGATCACGTGGACAAGCCAGAAGGCTACTGGATGAATTATGTGGTCAAGATGTGACCAAAATATAACTTTAAATTAAAAGCGTTATGTTTGGAGAAGGAAAACATTGCATTCCAGTATAATATTTTTGTTTCATTTGTGTAACTCGTTTCTCTTCCTTAAAGTTCACTGTATAAAAATCTGATGATGTTTTAAGTCATGTATTTGCAGAAATACGCAAACTTTAGAGCACATTTACATTGTTTTAATTAAATTATTGCTATTCTACAAAATTATGTGCAGATGCATTTAGCATTTAAACTGAGCTTATAATGTATCACCCTACTGTGTGATAGGAAACAAAAATCTTCAAATTAACTTTTGAATGAATTCATCATTTAAGAGTGTAATATAATGTATTTTGTGAGCATAATGGCTGAGCAAAACAATTTCAATCGCTACACAGTTGTGTTGAGACATGACACTATTTGAAAAAGTAGGAGTACAGTAATTCTATTCGAGATATACTCACTCTGGTCCACTGCTCTGACAGTGATGTTATATGTATTATTAGTTACAAATGGCGATTCTCTGTCAATGGTCATCGCAGTCTTCAGCTCGCCAGTGCTCTCCATCACATTGATCCAGGAACCTCTGTCAGACAACTTATAGTACCTGACAAGAGAGGAAAGTTTTTTGTAATGGTGGTTCCACAGTAGTTCATAACATCACTGGAATGCTATGCTTCAATAGGCACATCAAATCAATGGATCGTCGTAACACATGAAAGTGCCCAAGTTCACACAAGCCCTTACATCACAATCATAACAATCAGCTCAGAGTTGACCTGTCCACTGCACAGTAGATGGCAATTTACTAGCTGTTGGTAAATGGAAAAACTTTAAAAATGGACAAAAAGGTGGAGCATCGAGGTGTGGTGCCTGTGTATCAGCAACAACTGCACTTATGGCTTTTCTTGTATCATGGTACTGTATCATGAGTGTAGCAAAATCATTAACAAACATCCAGCCAAAGATCACACAGCATCCAGCCCTGATTGAGAGAGGCGAGCACCGAATTATCAGAGCTGCTGCTGAGGCATACTCTGAGGTTTACTACATAAGTATACTTTTAAGAATTTTACAAGACTAATTCAGTTCAGTCTCAGATTGGTTATTTTGTATAACAAGTGTGTTATTATTTGAACTTTTTATGTGATTTAAACAAACTAAACAACACATCCTAAGAATTCAACAGGTGCCCTTACTTTATATCCTTGCTGTTTTTGGTCTCAGGGTCAGTGGCTGTGTAAACTCCGATCACAGTCCCGTTTGGAACGTTCTCTTTAACCTTGAGCAGGAATATAGGTGCTAAGAATTCTGGTCCTTCGTCCACATTTTCCACACTGATCTCTACAGGCACTTTCTGCCAGGTGGAACTGGTTCCTACAAGAGGAGCCTCATTACGTGCCATTACCTCCAGGTTTACTTTCTGCTGTTTTTCATAATCCAGAGACTGATTAAGAGAGAAAAGTAGAGATTTGGAACATTTAGGAATTATACATATTGTGAATATTAAGCCAATAAAGGTTACTATTATATCTCTTATTCCAAAACACGTTCTGATTTTCTATGGGTGTGGAGATTTTGTGCTTTTATTAAAACTTGAAATTCAAACTATGTAAAAAAATTAATTATAAGCTCTATACCCAACATGTATTAGCTTGCTTGTCTGAAAGCCGGGTGTGGCTCAGCCTAAGAAACACGCAAATGTGTCAGACAGAGCAGCGTCGAAACAGTCTCTCTCACACCCTGCTAACCAACTGAAGTCCCAAAATAAAACTCTAAATCTACTACACAAACGCATTAAGTGTATAAGAAATATCAATGCACTACACTAAACTGATATTTCGGGCATAAATTTCATAAAGCAAAGAAACAACACGTATAACTGTCTCTATAAACTTGGTTAAAAAATGGCTCATGCCAAGCAGATATGTACTATAATACCATATAGAATTGCATCTATATATAAATATGCTTTCACAAATAATGAAATATTTTTAAAATACAGCAAATACTTGCATGTATTGCTAATGAAAACAGATATGAAAGTTTTGTGCTTAATTTGGCCCTTTTCAAGCGTATGCTGAAGGAAAATTAGCTTTAAATTCATAACATTTGTAATAATTCAAGCCTGCACTCTGTTCTCTTACCTTTATGACATGGAGCAACCCATCATTTGTAGCTGGATCTGTTTTGATCATGAAGTTCCCGGTCTCATTGCCTTTAGTTATCTCGTAAACTGCTTTCCAGTTGGGGGTATTCTTCAAGTCCTTATCATCCACAGGTATCCTGAGGACTAGCACGTTCTGCTGGTTCTCAGGCACATTGCCTTTGTACTATTGCACAAACAGTAAATTATTAGAGAGCCAATTTAAATAAAGTTTATATTGTTGCTTCACTTTGGGCCACCTAAAGGTGAAAAGGTTGAACATGTAGTTAGACCCACACTTGGGTTCAGGTCGAGTCATGGTATGGCACACTAAAAATAATCACCTAGGGTCCATTGTGGAAATGATCTATATAACCAATGAAGTTAAAAAAAATATGAAACATAATTACATGTACAATATACACTGCCTAGCCAAAATAAAGGCCACCACCTGGATTTAAGTAAATAGGTAAGAGTCTCCCATTGGTTAATTATTTTCATCTTGGAAAAGATGTAGATCTGTTTCCGAAGGGTCAAATAATTATTAAATTATTACAAGAGATTGCTAACCCTACAAAAATTGGGTTAAGAACTTTCAAACCATTATTAAAAAGTGGGTATACATCATCTATGAAGAAGGAATGTGGTCAAAAAAAAAAACTGTAAGGATTGTGATCAGTAATCTCAAACTTTTGGTGCCATCAAATTGTAGAAAAACAACAAAAAAGAAGAGAGGCGGCTGAAGTTATGCAACTATTATGACCAATGCCTACTGTACAAGCCTGTGGGGATAGTGCTATGATCTGGAGATGTTGCAGTTGGTCAAGTTTATGTTCAGCAATGTTATGTTCCCAAAGAATGAGCAAGGTCAGGTACAGAGTTCACAGATTTTCCTAATGCTAAAGAGATCCATGTTGAAACTAAAAATCATTATTAGCGCTGGTATGTTTTTATACTGGTATAGGTACTTTGTACTTGTATTTGGAATGACAAAATGTGGTTTCAGGTTATCCCTATAAGAAAACGCTAAAGAAAAATGTGAGCTGTAGTTACCAGTGTTTCTTTGAAAGTTGGTGGATTATCATTGATGTCATTCAGAGACACCACAGCAAACCCTTTGGTGAAAAGACCAGAAGGGTTTCCATCCATGTCTCTGAGTCCTACTTCAATAAAGTACTTCTCTGCGGTCTGAATTAAAATGTACAATTTTAATTTATATGTCCACCACATATACATGAGTTATAATGTATCTATACACTGTATGGCTATTATGCAAATTTATAGGCAGTTGATACCTCTCTGTCCAATGTGTTGCTGACGGCAGTGATAACTCCAGAAATGGGATCAATAGAAAACAGGTTTGTGCCATTCTGTAGACTGAACCTGATCTTGGTATGAGGGGTGTTCGGTTCGTCCTTATCTGTTGCATTCACTTTACCCACAACAGTACCTTAACAAACAATAAAATACAATTCATTCTTACACTTAATTTAGACTGTATAAATTATCTTAGCTTCATTGTACACCCAACATTTGTGTCAATAAATCCGTATAAAATGTAATAGCTGGTGTATTCATATTTTATTGAATGTACTTTTTCCAGTGCTTCATGTAAAAACTCTAAAAAGGTGCACACTGCTGCACATACTGTATGTTAAAAATGCTATTAAGGTGCACATAAGGTGCGCATTGACAGAGTGTATTAGATTAGATTAGATTCAACTTTGTCATTGTGCAGAGTACAATTTTACTATCTTAAGGAACATGAACTCGTTGTTTGTTGTAATGATCAGTAAAATAGTATAAAATATCAGTTTACATGTGACATTTTACTATTTATATAAACATAGATAAAATATTTGGGTGATAAGATGGATGTTCTATACAGTCAAAAGTTTACTTTGAATGATTTATCTATATTCTTATTTTTACACTGTATTTTAATATTGAGTAAAACCTAACTAATAAAGTAATTTACATGCTCCTTAATCAACAATTACTAACAAATAGGAGAATAAAACACTGAAAACTATCTAAATGCCGGTTATAGTAATAGGGGAGTCATTAAATTAATTTTTGTGTGTGGTGTGTTCATAAATGTGTAAGGGTAAATGACATACTAATTTTGCACATTTTCTCTCTCATTTTCTCAATCTCTTGTCTATTTACTTACCCATAGGGCATTGCTCCTGCACAGAAAATTCCATACGTCCAGTAAATTCTGGAGCATTGTCATTCTCATCCTCTATGAGCACAGTGATTGGAAGAGACTGGTCAGTCTCTTGACGTGTGTAGACATTGTAGGCATGGGCTGTAAACTAGTGAAGAGAAGACCAGATTATTCCTGTACATCGTACCTAGTATATGCATATATATAAAAAATATGGTTTACTTACGACAAATTTAGGGTACTGTTCACGGTCAACAGGGCCATGGACTCTTAACATGCCTGTGTTTGGCACAACTGAGAACAGACCCACAGGCTGAAGGGTAACACCAGGTCCTGTAATTTCGTAATAAACTGAGTAATTTACCGAGCTGTCTGATGCAATCTGGCAAGAAAAAAAGCAACATGAAAAATATATTCCAATACATTATCATATGCTAGATACAGATATAATAGAAAAGAAATACAGAAATAAAGAAAAATTAAGTGTAATGAAGTTTGAGGCCAAAATCTATTAAGATAAACACTTATATAAAGTGATGTGAAAATCTAAGCTATGCATACCATGTCCATATCCTTAGGGAAAGGACTCCTGCCATTCTCCTTGAGATTGAAAGGTGGAGGACTCCATCTTCTTTTGGAGCGTTTGAGAACCGGATTCATTTCAGGCTCCTACAAGCATAATCAATCAGTCCATGTTCTAACTGTATAAGCAAGTAATGACTGTTGATAATTGCTTACTGTGTACCATGTAATACTCTACATTACCTGACCAGTGGAGGAAAGGGTGACATCCACAATCGAATTTTGACCATTGGCATCCTGGACAGTTATCCAGAAAGTCTTTCCATCTGGTGGTACTGTGGTAATATTGACAACCTGGATGGTACCATCCAATTGTACTTTAAAAGCTGGGTCACTGGAGGTCAAATTCAGAGGCCCGGTCCCACAATTATCCAAATTCACTAGGGAAAGGTAGTATTGTTTTAATGAGAAATTCCAATCATAAACTTCAGCTTACATAACTAGAAGACCTCAGTGTAATTATTAAATAAACGCACTGCATTTTAACTATTGACAACACCATCATTAAATATTGTACCTTGAGAAACAATATAGCCAGGTTTCAGCACCTCAGGAACATTGGAATGGATTTTATTCGGAACACATGCCTCCACACAGTAGCACATCGGCTGAGGGGGGAAAAAAAGAGAAAGAGAAACCTTGTATTCATCACAATTCTCAATTTATGAACCGGAACACACGCTGGGCTGCAGTCGATATACCTGTCTCTAATTAAATCAGCATATACCATAATATTATCCATAACAAAATCCTATTAACAATAGTGAAGTTGTTTTCATTAACTTACATGAACTGATTTTACTTCTGATATGCAATCATTCATTTTTAAATCATACATAATTAACAAAAAAGGATGTTTGACTTTCTCAACCGTTAATTCCTGCAAGTTCTAAGCTGGGGTCTATGATTGTCATTGGGTTTGGCCAGTACATCCCACTGACAATGAATCGAATATTGAGATACAGGGAAATGAGGCCAAGTCTACAATTTTATAGTGTGGCAGGATGCATCCTGCTGAAAAATACCACTGCCATTAGGGAATACTGCCACCATTTGTGTACATTGTATAAATAGGTGGTCAGTGTTGAAGTAAAAAAAAAAAAATCCCATGAATGACAAGACCCATAAGATCCCATTCGAACATTACCCAGAGCATCAAACCAGTTCTTCTGGCAGAACAGGTTTGATGCTCAGTAGATACATCTCTTACACAGGTAAGCAATGCACAAGCACCCAGCGGTCCACAAGAATATGATTTAGACTTTGTCATTCAAATTCACACGCTGCAGTGCTTGTTAGAACGAAGGTAGTTATGAGTAAAACTACAGTAGTAGGATAATGCAGTGTTTATATATATATACACACACACAGTGAAGCAATTGCAGCAAGATATAAATATGTACAAGATGTGTAAAGGTGTGCATAAATGTTTTTCATATTGAACTTTTCTATATTTTACAAATATATTTCATTGGAATTTAACATAAAAAAGACCAACACAAAGTGGTATACAATTGTGAAGTGGGAAAAAAAATTATACAATTCAAAACATTTTTACAAATAAAAAACTGAAAATTGCGGTGTGCAAAAGTATTCAGGCCCCTTTCTCCGAGTGCAACAAACTGCATTCAGAAGTTGCCTGATGACTGCTAATGACTAAAAGGATTCCACCTGTGTGTAATCTCATCCCAGTACAAATACAGCTGCTACGTGATGGCCTTAGAGTTTGGTTAAGAAACTACTAGGGAGTAAACAACATCATGAAATCCAAAGAACACACCAGACAGGTCAGGAATATGGTTGTGAAGAAGTTTAAAGCAGGCTTTGGATATAAAAATATTTCCCAAGCTTAGAACATCTTACAAAGCACAGTTCAATCCAGTATCCAGAAATGAAAAGATTATGGCACAACTGTGAACCTACCAAGATAAGGCTGTCCAACTAAACTTACAGGCTGAACAAGGAGAGCACTGATCAGAAATGCAGCCAAGAGGCACTCTGGACGACATTGAGAGAATTTTTATGAAAGAGTGGCAGGAGAAAAGCCATTGTTAAAAGAAAACCAATAAAATTCCTGTTTGCAGTTTGCCAGAAGCCATGTTGGGGACACAGCAAACATGTAGAGCAAGGTGATTTGGTCAGAAATTGAACCGTTTTCCCAAAATGTGTGGCGGAGAATTAACACTGCACATCACACTGAACACACTATCCCCACGATCAAATATGGTGGCGGCAGCATCATGCTCTGGGGCTGCTTCTCATCAGTAGCACTGGGAACTTGGTCAAAGTTGATAGGACGATTGATGGAGGGCTATCTTGGAAGAAAACTTGTTGGAGTCGGCAATAAACTTGAGACTGGGGCGGAGCACCCTTCATCACATTGACCCAAAACATAAAGCAAAGGCTACAACGGAATGGTTTGAAACAAAACATATTCACGTGTTAGAATGGCTCGGTCAAAGTCCAGACCGAAACTTAATCGAGAATTTGTGGCAAGATCTGAAAACTGCTGTTCACAAACACTCGCCATCTAATCTAACTGAGCTTGAGCTGTTTTGCAAAGAAGAATGTGGCAAAATTTCAGTCACTAGATGTGCGAAGCTGGTGGAGACATATCCTAAACGACTTGCAGCTGTAATTTTAGCAAAATGTGATTTCAAAAAGTATTGACTCAGGAGGGCTGAACACTTTTCAGTTTTTTTATTTATAAAAAATGTTTTAAACCATGTACAATTTTCTTTCCACTTCGCAATTGTATATCATTGTGTTGGTCTTAAAATTCCAATGAAATATATTTGTTTGTAGTTTGTTTGCAAGCCACAGTATATCAACAGAATTTACAATATGTTGCTCTTCTAATCCTTCTCAGGAAGTCCGTGCCCTGCTAAGCTCTTTTGACCAGAGCTTCAGTGTGGGTGGACCAAGTGTCTGATATCTATACCCCCAGAAACTTGGCTTTACTGACCATCTCCACTGCTTTGTCATTGATGAGTAGTGGCATGTGTGGTTGGGTTGACTTCTCCTGAAGTCAATGATGAACTCTTTGGTCTTATCAACATTCAGGGCCAAGTTGTTTATTTTGCACCTGTAGATAGATCATCTCATCTCTGTAGTCCAGGTCATTGTCGATCTGAATTAGGCCCACCACTGTTGCGTCATCGGCAAAATTTACAATGTGGTTAGAAGGAGACCTGGCGCAGCAGTCATGGGTCAACAGGGTGAACAGCAGCATGCCAAGACGCAGACCTGAGAAGAGACAGTGCTCCTGGAGAGACTGGAGACATTGTTGCCTATCCACACAGACTGTGGTCTGTCCAACAGCCAGTTGCACAGGTACATACTGAACTTGTGTGGGTCGAATGTGGAAGGGAGTCCTTTATGTGGTAACATGGTTCATTATCAGCCGATCAAAGCACTTCATCATGATGGGGGTGAGTGCTACAGGGCAGTAATCGTTGGGGGAAGAGATTTTTGGGCACTGGTATGATGGTAGCAGTCTTTATGGTATATGGGTACAGTGGCTCGTTTCAGCGAGGTGTTAAAGATGCCTGCGAGTACCCCAACCAGCTGCACAAAATATCCATAATTACCCATCCTGGAATATTATCAGGGCCTGCCACTTTCCGACTGTTTACTCTTCCTAGGGTGTTATGGAGATCCGCCATCTCCAGTTCATCAGGATGAAGAATAGATTTCACCAAAGGAATGTTGGTGATGATGTTATTCTCACGGGGGGTGGAGTAAGTTTATAATTTGTGATTGTCTGAATGCCTTGACACAACTATCGTGTTTGAGGAATCTGCACCTTTCGGCTAAAAGCACACTTTTCGACTATTATAGTATGGATCAGGTTCGAGCTAGCTGTTCTAAATAACAATGCATCACCAGATTTAAAGGTGGTGTTTCGTGCTTTCAGCCGTGCTCGTACCTCGCTACTCAAAAGGTTTCTCGTTAACCCGTGTGAAGAGGCTTTTAATCACACTCGCATCCTCCATGCACTTCTGGATGTATGCAGGCACAGACTCTGTATACTCATCCTTCCTGTAATTCTTTATACAATACCTCTGTACTCTATTCATCCATGTTCTAGTTCACATGATTGTGTTCCCATACAGCAAAACAGTAGATTTTGAGTAAAGGTTGATACACCCCTGTTAAAATGCCAGGATTTCCTGTAGGTATCTCAGGCATAGGAGTTTTTCTTTGTAAAAATGGGCTTCTGTCTTGCCAATCTACCCCATAGCACAGTCTTAGGAAGAATACAGAGATTGTCCCGACATATACCACACAATCAATACTTTCCAAAAATTCCTCTAGCTCCTTTAATGTTGCTATAGGTCTCTTAGTGAAGCCTCTCAGAGCAGTTTAATTCTTTGTGTTATTATAATACTGGTCCAATTCACAAATGAGAAATAAGAGTTTTGTACCATTACGATTTAATATGAGCTTGAATGGGATTGGTTATTTCTGAACCTAGACAATTAAAAATGCGTGTAAAAACTTGACGTAAACCCCTTTTTCCTGTATATGATTTATGTATGTATATTATTTCTATTTCCCCTGTATTATTTTATTATTTTTAACATTTCAATAATCAGATGAAACAGATATAAGAGGCTGTTTTAATCACAAAAGCCTTTCAATTTAGCACGTTTGTCGTTCACATTTCCGTTCACAGTACGAATCAAGCTATGATGACCTGTGTGTGCCTTGACACCTTTCTACCCTAGCAGGTATCCAGTGAACTAAAATATGTATTGTATTTGAATTGTATTAACCCCACAAGATCTGCCATTTTGGAGATCTTTGAACTAGAAAGTCCTATCAAACACAATTTTCCCTTGTCAAATTCACTCAAATCATTCTGATTAAATGTTTCCTTCTTTCTCTGTACAAATTCACATTTTTAGTGCTCGTGTTATTATTTGTTTTAAAAAGATACAAACATATTTGTGAATAAATGATGAAAGTCTAATAAAATACAATTGACCTTTGACTAATACTAATTGTCCACTGAGTCAAACACTATTTAACACCAGTCCTAAATTGTCAGGGCAGTACTGTAGTAATGACTTACTGTATATATTATTATTCTTGTGGTGAAACATTTTTATCAAGATAGGAGTGGTTTCTTGCAAGAGGCTTACACAGTATGTACGGGCTTTGAGGCTTCCCTGAGTGGTTCAATGAGGATGATTGGTGAAATTATTGATATAATATTCTATTGTCTACCATATCTCAATATAAATTAACACAGATAGGGTATTTACTACCAATGTAAATGATCATCTTCATATACAATACAGCAAACTGAGAATAACCTGCTGGTGGAATGGTCCTTCCACTACAGTTCAAAAAATATAAGTTTCACTGAAACATTAAATTTTTGTTCCCACCTGTATTTACACACTTATTTAACGCTACAATGACTGTAAAAGTGGTTATATTCAGCACACCAGCACATTGAAATGGACATTTCACTCTTTCCATCACTCCATTCTTTTGTTACATGAAATTACATTTCTAATAGTTTGTAACTATGAAACTATCAATCCAATATTTTTGAAAACAAGCAAAAAATAAATATATTTTAGCAGATGTGTTGCCTGATATTTATCTAGTGTTAAGAACTACTACTGAAAAGCGATATCAGTGTGTGATATTCAGTATAAACATGACAGTGAGCACTTGATTAGATACAGTTTTGATCAGAACACGAGAACTTTGTATTTGCGGAAACACTGAGCACAACTTTCATTTTTAAACGCAATGCAATAACAATAGTTGGAGGTCTGTATATCACCAACAGTGTTATTCGTCAAATATTGCAATCATTGTACCCAGGTAGACCCAGCCTCAACTTTAATGTCATGTGATCATACACATAATCAGTGTCACGGAAACATTTATTATGCTTATTCTATTAAATTTGCCAGTGTAGCTCAGTATCAAATGTCAGTCAAAAGTCTCAGTAGTCTACCGGATTAGTGAATTTTGTAAAGCCAAAATCTGGCACATTGTGCAAAATATTCACCCGATTTCTGTCTTGTAAAGGTTTTGCTTTCATTTGACTATACAGCACGATTCAATACATACATGACCAGCCAAGTTGACTCATATTCAATATAAATCGGAATACTGAATACTCTGCTATTTGTATAAAAAAATAACTGAGCAATAATAACCGAGCAAACCACAGTGAATACTGATTATAGGAGCTTCTGTACTTATACACGTGTTCCAATCCGTCTTATAATTCTGCTTCATTTACAATACACTCTATAACACTGATATCTGTTTATTTCAGGAAGACTTCATGCTGAGGTCTATGTTGCCTTCCATGTACATATAGCTAAACATGCTAGAGTAGTAAAGAGACATTCCCAGAGTTATTTATTAAACCTGAGAGGGAGTGTCCAAATAAGATAAGTGATAAAAAACATGGATTTTTGTTTCCAAATACACAATAATAATGTTTATAAAAAGGGCAAAAAATATCGAATTCAGCTCAATTAAATGATAACCATAACGATAGATAGATAAAAATAGTGTTTAAGTGCTGCAGGAGTTAAATCGCGTCTGTCGGGATTTTACTGTCACATTCAAAAGATCATATATATATATTTATATATACATTATATACATAATGTATATATATATATAAATATAAATGATGATTAAATTGATATAAACAGGAGCAAAGTTCGCCGCAGGTAACATGAACAGAAGCTTTTTTATTTTGTTTTTTTTTTATAACTTTACAACATTTCCACAACTAATATGCGCATACCAAAAATACAGCAAGTTATTCTAGCGACACATTTTTTAAAAGCTTAATAA
>JAOUQT010000031.1:2979912-2991005 GCA_025769995.1 Xyliphius kryptos
TTGACTAAACAAACACATCTTGAGCCCAGACTTCAATCTGTGTCTGAGTCCCAAACATCAATCGAAACACCGTTTTATAACTGGGGGCTTTGCAAGATGCTATGCCACTCAATGCAACGTTCATTATTGTAGGAGCCTGCAAGTAGCCTGCATATTTTGAATGCAATAGAGTGGAGCATAAAATTGGGATTGGTGCCTTATCAGAAGAAAAGATGTGTTTTTCTCCTCCAGGTGTTCTCTCTATCACTTTACACCAGCTGTGTCCAAACTATGGCCCGAGGACCAAATGCGACCCATGGTCCATTTTTAATTGGCCCACAACAATAAGAAAATTTTAATAATAGAATACTGCCTACACATTAAATATCTCACCTGACTTTATTGTATTTCTTATTCGCAACACTGTTTTATACAAAACATCTGCTTCACCACCAACAATCAAAGAAATGTTGATTGAGTGAGTGCAGAAAATTTCAGGTGCAGCAGGAAATAAATGCTTTTTTCAAGAGAAGTGTGTAATTCACCAACATTTGCTTGATTGTGCTTTTCTAGACATCACCTCTAGTGACTGGTCCAGCCTTTAAGATTAGATAAGGTTAGACACAGGGTCATTTCTGAGAGAAGCATGTTCTCCCCAAGTCTGTGTGGGTTTCCTCTAGGTGCTCTGGTTTCCACCCACGGTTCCTCCCATAAACCTTTATGCAAAATGAATTGGAGATACTTTTTATCTGTATGACAGTATTTTGTGTTCTCACCATTCTATCTCTCTTGCTCTGCATCTCCCAATTCCAAGGTTTTATCACAGCTCCCTCTCCACACCCACTAGTGTTTTAGTGCCACTCTATTTTCCTATCTCGCTCCTTCCTTTCCTCCCTCCTTTATTATATCCTTTTTTCCTCACCCTTGTGGATTTAACTCATGGCTGTCCTCTTCTCCTCCCCTTCCTCCACACCACCTCTGCCACCCTTTTCAATCCTTGTCTTCATTTTGGGATGTACAGCGTTGTGCTCCACCCCCCAGTCCCCATCCCCAACTCTTTATCTAACCCTCTAATTCTGGTTTCTACTCAGCTTGCCTTTCTCTCTTTATCTCTCTCTCTCTTTGCACTCTACTCCGCCCCCTCCATCTCCCAGGGGACATGGCATTTCTGGCCGAACACACACACACACATTTTGCGCCTGTCATTCACTCTTATTGTTTCACACTCCACCTGTGTGTGAGTGTGTGTATACACCTACGCATTTGTTATAAATTATAGTTTAGAAGGTCCTTCTGAGAAGCACTGATGTTCAGTATGGTTTTATAAAGAATATACACTATATCTCCAAAAGTATTTACTCACCTGCTCACATGTGAGCTAATGCATAGGGTTCAAATTGACATTGGTCCACCCTTTGTAGCTAAAACAGCTTCAAGTCCTCTGGGAAGGCTGTCCACAAGGTTTAGGAGTGTGTTTATGGGAATGTTTGACCATTCTTCCAGAAGCGCATTTGTGAGGTCACACACTGATGTTGGACGAGAAAGCCTGGCTCTCAGTCTCCGCTCTAATTCATCCAAAAAATGTTCTTTGGATGTAGAGTTAAGGTCAGGACTCTGTACACGGCAGTCAAGTTTATCAACACCAGACTTATACATCTTTATAAACCTTGTTTTGTGCACTGGTGCACAGTCATGTTAGAAGAGGTCGGGCCGGTCTTGGTATGCTGAAGCATTCATCTAACCGTGGCCATGGAAGTGATTGGAACACCTGATTCCGATAATTTGGACGAGCGAGCAAATACTTTTGGAAATATAGAGTAGTTGGTTTTATTTCTCTACAGCTATAAAAATAATGTATATGTTACATATAATAATGCTGATATGCACATTTTTAAAGTTAATAAAGGTATAAATGGTCAGATGTGGAATAGAGAGTAGAGGGCTGGAGACCAAAAGAGCACCGGTTCGATCTCCACTTTAGGCAATTCATGGCTGGTGTGCTATTCAGCAGGACACCCAACCCACAACTGCTCCCTGTGCACCTCAAGGGAGGCAGAACACTGCTCTTGGTGTTCACCCCAGGATAAAAGCAATAAAAAAAAAGATATATAACAAACAAAAAAACATTTTGGTATCTGTATCAAATAAAAAAATATCGTATTAATATTAAAAATGTATAAACGATACCCAGTCCTAGTCATAATCCATTCTTCTCTTTACAAATTGCTACAACCAAATCACACTCCATATCTCATCGGTTAATTGACTGAAAATATGTCTGTGTTGATCATGCAACATATTACGCCTTACAAGAGCAGCCGTTGAAGAGAAAGCTAAGCACACAAAGTGTAACTTACCTTCCAAGGAACTGCACTTCACCTCGATGGTGATGGGGAATTGATTTGTATTTGCCAATATCCCCTTCTGGTCTGGTCACATTCAAGCCAGCAAAGTGCACCCTGAGACATCACAAAGATTTTCAGATATTAGAAAAACATATGCACACAGAGAACAATATGACTAGGTAATTACATAGGCACACATGTCCATACCTGTTCCAGAGGTCATCATCCTCCCCTCCCCAACCCCAAAATGCATTGGGAAAACCATTGATCTTGCGGTACTGTTCTACTGTAAGTCCACTCACACCTCCAAAGAATTCACCATATGGCAGACTGAACACATATACATCATTTGCATATAAATTACTTATATAACAATTTGTACTAAAACACTATAGGTCAAAGCCTTTTGCAACTGTATATAGTATCTTACATGTACATGTACTTGTCAAGCTTTGTGGCAAAGTGACGTGGCATCTGCCCACAGCCATAATAATTCCGGTCGTTTTCAGGGATGTGATCCACATCGTGAAAAACTACACAGTCCCAGTCCATGTCTTTCATTGCCTCTTTGAAGCCCACATTGAACAGCATTGCCCGGTTAAAAGGCTGCGTACCTGTCTGGGTAAAAAAGACCAACATAACCATTAAAGGAGAAATAATTCAGAAATATGACCATTAATTATTCAGTCACAAATTATTAGAATCAGGTGTTCTAATCACTTTCATGGCCAAAAGGTGTCTCGGTATGCTCCATACTCCCAACTTTGTGGGAACAGTTTGTAGCTGGCCCCTTCTCTTCCAACATGACTGTGCACCAGTGCACGAAGTAAGATCCATAAAGACATGGATGACAGTCTGGTGTGGCGAACTTGACTGGCCTGAACAAAGTCCTGACCTTAACCGGACAAAACATCTTTGGGATGAATTAGAGCGAATACTGAGAGAGAGGCCTTCTCGGCCAACATCAGCGTAAGACCTCTCAAATGTGCTTCTGGACGAATGTTTCCATAAAATCACTCCTAAAACTTGTGGTCAGCCTTCTTAGAGGAATTGAAGCTGTTCTAGCTGAAAAGGGTTATAGAACAAAAAGTCCAAAAAATTTCACCAGCGCTGAGCCGGAGGATGCGATTGGCTGGATTAGATTAGACAATCCTATACCCACATTAAGGCCATTACAGGAGCTAACTGCAGCCCAATAACCATCAGACGACATCTGCGAGGAAAGGGCTTCAGAAACAAAAAACCTCTTCAAAGGCCACATTTTCAATGCAACAAAATTGCCCGTTTGGATTTGCATCTTTTCTGATGAGAAACAATTTAACCTTGATGGTCCTGGTGGCTTCTAACATTACTGGCATGACAAGAAGATCCCACCTGAGATGTCTTCTACATGGCAGAGTGGGGGGGCGCCATCATGATTTGAGGTGCGTTTTTCTTCAACGGAACGAGGGAGCTTTAAGTTGTGCAGGGCCGTCAAACATCAGCTGGAAATGTGGAGATGTTGTAGTGGGCATCTCTCATGACTGAGGGCCCTCGTCTGTGTGTTAATGACTAGGTTTTTCAACAGGACAATGCTGCAGTTCACAATGCCCATCTGCCAAAGGACCTCTTCCAGGAGAATAAAATTTTTTTTTACTATCCAAGTGAGAAAATTTGGGATGGATGACGAGGGAAGTTTACAAAAATGGACATCAGTTACCGACAGTGGATTCCCTTTGTGAAGCCATTATCAACACTTAAAGCAACGTTCCCACTAGCCTCCTGAAAACACTGGCATCAAGTCCTTTTTTTGACACTTTGATTTGTTTTAAGGAGGTGTTCGAGATTTTTTTTTTCGAGCTATGGTCTTAAACTTTTGATCAGCTGATGAACAGCCTAGTTCAGTTAAATTGTTAGCAAAAAATTCCCTGCTCAAAAGTTTCTCTCTTGTGCCGATTTCTTCTAGCATTGTGAAACTCTACTTGGAGTCTTCCTAAGCCTTAAATTTTTTCTGTCTTTTTTACTTTGTATTTATAGAATGTTTATTTCTTTTTCCTCCTTTTCCTATTTTAAAACAATTTGAGCTCTATTTATGTATAAAATTAGCTTTAAAATAAATATAATTATACGGCACAGATCCTTTGGGTTTTTACACAACAAGCACTCAGTTAATGAGCTGCAGTTCCTATAATCTATTTATTACTGCAATAAATATTTTGGTGCTCAGCGTTAAACGTTTAAATGTAAGCACAGCAGAGTAACCAACCAAAAACCTATTCTTTCTGATATTGCTTCACTATTTGTCAGCACAGAATTAGGGGGATTGATGATCCTATTTCCGTCCATTACTTCTGCTGCCACTCCAAGATGCTCTTTTTATACCTAGTCATGCTAATTACCTATGGCCAATTGGTCCTCCAGCTTTTTTGTACCTTTAAATTTTCAGCCTCTTATTGCCCCGTCCCAACATTTTTTTTTGTTGCTGTCACAAAATTTCAAATAAGCCAATATTTGTAATAAAATTTCAAAATATCAAATTTTCAACATTTGATATGTTGTCTATGTTCTATTGCAAATACAATATCAATGTCCTTGGATATCATAAGAGGTGCTATATAAGTTGAAAGTTATTGCGTTCCATTTTTATATTTGTATTTACAGACGGTATAATATTAACAATATAGGTCACAGCCTTGTTCTTGTACCAATAATTTCCCATTATTTCCAACCATGCAAAATCTATTATGCTGTGTGTGTGTGTGTGTGTGTGTATATATATACCTGCTCAATTACATAAAATGCAAACTGTAAATGCTGCCGTTGGAGCATAGGAACAAGGTGCAGCAACAGAATGGGAAGATGTTCGTGACGATTCCTAAAGGGGATCAGAATAGCCACCTGAGAGAGAGCGAGAGATAGAGAGAAAGGATTCAAATATCCAATAAAAGGTAAATGTGGGTAAATACAGGGGAGGCATTTACATGGATACATGTATGTATTATTGAATAATTATTATTATAAGACAATAACGATGCGCCGACGGTCGTGACGCAGTGCACGAAGGTTTGTGGACCATATAAATGCTCGCTATCATGCGCCAAGACTAACTTAATCAAAGTTAACCTTGAAAGAAACCAAGAGGAAACTATTAGAGTGTTCGAGATAAATGTTCAGGGTTTTTGAATCTTTTAAGATTTTTAATCCAGCTCCATACACTTTAACTTGTTCTGCAAGAACACAAGCTTATGGAAGAAAAGATATTGATTTCAGTTCGGAATTGATAGACGTAAAAACTGATATTCTATTACCACCACTGATTGAATGTGACTTCGTTCCAAACGATAGATTAGGTATACAATCTTCAGGGATCGTAAAGTATAATCCGCATCTACATTCAACTGAAAATAAAATTCCTCCAGAGGAAAAACACCAGGAGTCCAAAGTTTATGTTCAGAGAATAATAAGTAATTATCGCGCAGATTGCTTTAAATTTAGCATTGAAAGATTTTGCGTTAAACAGATGAGATTGGAAAAAGGTTAGTTCATTTAATTCATGCAAAAATGCTGGAATATGATCAAGCGGAACTCATTCCAAATTTATCAGCAGATAAGGCATGCTAGTATTTGCCTTTGTTCGGAGTAAACCGTCCACAGAAACCAGATCAAATACGAGTAGTGTTTGTTTCTAGTGTGGAGTACAATAGGAATTCCCTAAACCGGGTGTTGCTTAGCATACCAGATTTAGAGAGTTCAAGAAGTCGCCAACAACCCTTCACCCACCATAACCATTCAGACTATGCGACTATTGGCGCAAAAGTGTGAAAAAGAGCAGGAGTTCGTAAAGCCTCATTATTATATTGATGATGCACCCACATTTATTGCTACGGAGATAGAAGGTGAAATGCAGCTCAGTAACTGGCCCAACCTTTTAGCACCGTGACACGCAAGCAGATCCACTCGAAAATTCAGTCATATACATAAAACCCGATCAAGTCAAAGACGTTCAGAAGGAAGGGCACTTGAAAACATCATCCAATTACCGAGGTGCTACAACTCAGCACCAGTCCAAAGTGCAGCAAAGTAAAAGAATCCTTCTGAAGGATTTCCAAGCCAGCAAGAATGAAATAATCATTGGACTAATAATGAAAGCTTTCGTCAGCAGTGTCAAGTGTCAAAAAATGTGAACGAGTAAAATAATACGTATGAATATTTGTGTTTTCTATAGGTTTGATTCAATTGTATATGCTTCCTATTCATAGTATATTGAACTCTAATAGATGTGTTAGGTTCTTGATAACATCTCTGTAAATCCTAGAGATAGTTATGTGAAGAGGAAAATGCAACACGCTACACCCAACAATGCAGTACAGCTGAAGGCCACTATCGACACAACCTTGGCTCTCATAACACCTGAGCGGTATACAATTGTGAAGTGGAAAGTGCAAAAGTATTTAGCCCCCTTTCTCCGAGTGCAACCAATTGCATTCATAAGTTGCCCAATGACTGCTAATGACTAAAAAGAATCCACCTGTGTGTAATCTAATCTCAGTACAAATGCAGCTACTCTGGGACAGCCTCAAAGCTTAGATAAGAGAATATTGGGGAGTAAACAGCATCATGAAGTCCAAAGAACACATTAGACAGGTCAGGAATAAGGTTGTGGAGCAGACTTAGGCTATAAAAAGATTTCCCAATTTTTGGACATCTCACGGAGCACTGTTCAATCTATTATCTTCAAGTGGAAAGAGTATGGCACAACTGTAAACCTACCAAGACAAGGCCATCCACCTGAACTTACAGGCTAAACAAGGAGAGCACTGATCAGAGATGCAGCCAAGAGGTCCATGGTGACTCTGGATGAAATGCCGAAATCCACAGCTCAGGTGGGGGAATCTGTCCACAGGACAACTATCAGTCGTGCACTGCACAAATGTGGTCTTAATCAAAGAGCCATTCTTAAAAGAAAACAATAAAAAGTCTCGTTTGCAGTTTGCCAGAAGCCATGTTGGGGACACAGAAAACATGTGGAACAAGTTGCTTTGGTCAGATCAGACCAAAATTGAACTGTTTGGTCAGAGAATTTATACTGCACATCACTCTAAACACACCATCCCAGTGTCAAATATGGTGGTGGCAGAATCGTGCTCTGGGGCTACTTCTCTTCAGCAGGGACAGGGAAGTTGGTCAGAGCTCATGGAAAGATGTATGGAGCCAAATACAGAGCAATCTTGAAAGAAAACCTGTTGGAGTTAGCAAAAGACTTGAGACTGGGGCAAAGGATCAACTTCTAGCAGAACAATGATCCTAAACATAAAGCCAGGGCTACAATAAAATGGTTCGAAACAAAACATATTCATGTGTTAGAATAACCCAGTCAAAGTCCACACCTAAACCCAATTGAGAATTTGTGGCAAGATCTAAAAACTGCTGTTCACAAACGCTCTCCATTTTATCTGACTGAGCTTGAGCTGTTTTGTGAAGAAGAATGGGCAAAAATTTTATTCACTAGATGTGCAAAGCTGGTGGAAACATACCGTAAAAGACTTGAAGCTGTAATGGCAACAAAAGGTGGTTCCACAAAGTATTGTCTAAGGGGGGGCTGAATACTTTTGCACACTGCACTTTTCAGTTTCTTTTTTGTAAAAAATATTTGAAATCATGTATAATTTTCTTTCCACTTCCCAATTGTATACCACTTTGTGCTGGTCTTTCACATTAGATTCCAATATATTTATGTTTGTGGTTGAAATGTGAGCAAGAATGAAAAAAGTTCAAGGGGTATGAATACTTTTGCAAGCCACTGTATGGCCAGTGTATACTTGTAAATAATGGTACCTTCCAGCGTGGTTTGCAGTCCTTGGGCTTCCAATGTCCTGCAAACTGAATGCCCAGCTCTCCAAGCTGCAGTTCCACCTCCTCAATAGGACATTCAGTCATATTTACTTCCAAAGGACCCTCTGAAGAGAACCAACATATCCTTTTTACACCATTCACAATAATTTGGTTTAAACAGTTTCTAAGCAGCTGCATAAGACATTGTTCTCTGCACTTCTAATTTAATTCAAACAAGTCAGTTGAATTACATTTAAATTATTTCTCAGACGATATTTCCCAGAGTGACTTACATTTATCTCATTAACACAACTTGATACTCAAGGGTCTTACACAACACTATAGCAGAAGCTGCTTGGCAGTTGTAGAATTTTAACTCATGACCTTCTGGTCAGTAATACAATAATAGTCTAACTTACTGTGCTGCTTGTAGAGCTCCTACATTAGGTTCTAGGATTGTACAAACTTACTCATAGAAGGTAAGCGTTCAGGGCAGGGCAGGTTTTGGGAATAGGTGAAATTCTCAGGGAGGAATGTAGTCGGTTGTATAAAATATTCACTAGAGTTGTTCCCATCTGGATAATCTGTGAACATATTTACACATAAATAAAGTTTACCAAATGAATTAAGAATTATTTCTTAATTTAAGAATGATTCATGCAAGTGTGGATGATCTGGGGGTGTGCATTTTCTCACCTGTACCGTTCAAAGTGCTGTTCTTATTGGTGTAGGACCTGAATAACTGGCCAATTGTCCGCACATTATCACGTAACATCATACCCCGAGCCTGCACCATGAAGAAGTATGTGTTGGCTAAAAGCATGGAGGGGAGAGAACAAAAACAACATAATGAATTTTTCCTTCAGACTGATGAGGTTTGACAAAGTATTGCAGTTAAATGACTTTCTGCTGGCAAGAAAACACATCTGCATAGAACTAATTTCCCCAACACAATGAGTTTCTGGAAACCAAAAAGAAGCCATCTGTGCTACTTTAATTTGTCTTTATCAAAATCAAAACCGAACTGTCCAGAGGTAACACCTTAATAACAATTAGTTTACAAAAAGGGAACATGTGTGGTACAAAAAGAGAATGTTTTTCAAGAAGACTCATTAGTAGTCAACATTCTATAGGTGAACCAGTGCTTTCCCCTATTAAAAGCATAATCGTACCAAATTCTCCACTACAAAAGAGATGCAGATTTGAACCCAAGAGTCACTTGGAGACTTTTAATAGTTATCTTTGCTTTATGTTAATAACAAATCATTGCACGATTTTATCCTGTATTTATTTTCTGTTCCACTGTAAAAAAGCTACAGTATATAAATAAAATGGAACCTGAACTGAATTAAATACAAGGGATTCAGGGTTGCTTCTTTTAGGCATATAAAGAGTAATATTTCCAATTCTGACTGACCGTATTTTAAAGCCCCCACTCCTACAAATATTTGTGATTTCTTAAAAAAAAAAAAAAAAATGAATGTCACATAACTTTTTTGTGAACAATAAGACAATGTGGGATTATAAATAATCTGATTTTTTCATTAGCCATTGATATGATATCAGTTTGGTTGCCATTTTTAATTGATAAAGTGCTACTAAGATCAATCTGAAAAAGTATATTGCTTCACTGACTGCAGTGTCCCGTCACCAGCCATCGTGATGTTCTATGTTGTAGTATGTCATTTCATACTTTTTTTGATATTGTACAAAAATAAAAATTAAGAAAATAAAATTTTACTGACATAACCTTACACAATTTACAAAGAAATATCCTTGGATTAAAAAAATAAAAGAAATTGATCTGTATTTCCCGGCCCATATTTTTAAAACTATTTAATTTGAAACAAAGTCAACTAGCTCATATTTATTGTAGAAGATACGGGTGTCTATTTTTTTGGTCAAAGCTTAAATTGTATTCCAGTAGATCAATTATGATGTCTTATGTAAGAACGTCTCGTCATTCTTACATAATTCTGTACAGTACAAGTGGCTCAGGTGACTACACTGTCCTGACTGTCCACTAGCAGAGAAACACTGAATATATAGAGTGGGACGGAAAGTAATCAGATCCCTTTAAATTCACTCATTTTTTTATTGCAGCCATTTGCCAAAATCAAAAAAGTTCATTTTATTTCTCATTAATGTACACGTAGTACCCCATGTTTACAGAAAATGTAGACATTTTTGCAAATTTATTAAAAAAGAAAAACTGAAATATCACATGGTAATAAGTATTCAGACCCTGTGTCCAGTATTGAGTAGAAGCACCCATTTGCGCTAGTACAGCCATGAGTGTTTTAACACCTGGATTTTGAAAGTGATCCATTTTGCCACCATGTTTGCACACAGCGGAATTTGTCCTCCGTGCAGTGAAACGCACGCACACACGCCCGGAGTGGTGAGCAGCCAGCACAGCGCCCACGGAGCAACTGGAGGTTAGGTGCCTTGCCCAAGGCACTTCAGCTGTGACTTGGCGTCACTAGGAATCGAACCGGGGACCTTCCGGTCGCAAGACTGGTTCCTTAACCACAAGCCTACGACTGCCCCCAGAATTGATGTTTCCGCCTAGTCTCGTACCAGGGACGTTTCGCGTGTGAGGCGAACATGATAACCAATATACTACGGAAACAGATTTTGGGATCCTTTGCTATTCTTCTTTGCAAATCCTTTCCAGTTTAATCAGGTTGGATGGTGGACGTTAGTGAACAGCTATTTTCATGTCTCTCCAGAGATGCTCAATTGTGTTTAGGTCAGGGAACTAGCTGGGCCAGTCAAGAACAATCACATAGTTGTTCCAAAGCCACTCCTTTGTTAGTTTAGCTGAGTGCTTAGGGTCATTGTCTTGTTGGAAGGGAAAACACCCCATACCATGTTGCTGCTCCAACCATGTTTTATTGCTGGGATTGTATATTGGGCAGGTGCTGAGCAGTGCCTGGTTTTCTCCACACTTAGAAT
>JAOUQT010000031.1:3007361-3023411 GCA_025769995.1 Xyliphius kryptos
TGCAAAAGTGACCCAAACATCAGGCAGAAAGGATGAGAACAGAGAAAAGGGGTGTGGTCACCACCTGCAGAAGCACTACTTTATGGGGGGGGATCTGGCTAAGTGCCTCTCATTTCTACCTGTTGTCTGTTCCATTTGCACAACAGCACATGAAATTGATTCACAATCCTTGCTGCTTCCTAACTGGACATGTGTGGTTGACTTGGAGTAACATTGTGTTGTTTAAGTGTTCCCTTTATTGTTTTGAGCAAAGTACATGAAAGTACAACATAAGTAATAATAAACCATCAGAAAATATGATGTTCAATAATTAAGATTTAGTTGTTACATGGATATTAATAGATTTTACTTATTACATATTATAATGATTCATTTTTGGTAATTAAAAACATATAAATGCCACATTTAAAGAAACATACTAGCAAAACCATGAAAGTGACTCCATCTGAAATTGCATACTACACACTGCACTGTAGACAAGAATGGCTAATTAGTCCAAATTAGCTGTAAGCACATATTAGTAGGAAATAATATTCTAAAGGACTAAATAAGTGATCACAGCACTTTGCTGTTTATATGTAAGACAAAGTGAATCATTTAGAATAAGCTGAATATTTTGTTTGGTCATAACACTTGATAAAACCACAGAACCAAATATTATTAACACCAGGGATCCCAGAAGTGTACGCTCACCTTGCACAACAGCGAGGGGGCAACGCAGGTTATCAGTGTGACTACTGAGGCAGTACTGTGTGGGATGAAAGTTGTTAGGCACACTGCCCCGGTTTACCACAGCCACTACCTGCTCCTCCAGCTCCGCCCATAGCTGTGCTTGTTCTCGCACATATTCCTGGTCCAGCCACACGTGAGTGGCGGCTTGCTTCTCTCCTGCAAAGATAGAACAAATATAAAAATCCGCAACACAGAAAATGCGATATGTTGACTGAAAAATCATATTTCCAAAGAAAGTAGCATTTTAAGCACCAAAATATACAAATATTGCATGTTTATTTTAAATAAATAACAGTCAGGATGAAGTAATTCATTTAAAAATGTACTTTTTCCCCCCTATAAATTATCTAATTCATTTAGTCTAACTTACCTATTGACAGGGCTTAGTTTAAACTGAGTACCGGTATTTCAGACCAATGTTAAACCAGCAATATTGAATAAACCTGAATATGTGCATGTGTGCACACATTACCCTCTGCAAGTCTGCGTTTGGACCCAAAGAACACGCGAGTTTGGGAGCTGTGCAAGCAGGGCAAAGGCAGCTGAGGAAGGGCGCCATCACTGGTTTCCTGACTTAAATTCTAAAAAACAAAATGGAAAAAAAATGATGAGAAATACCATTTTTAAACCCTGCATCTCAGCAGAGCATCGTTTTTAACCACAATACTATGCAAATGCTTGAAAACTTTGTTCAATACCTTTCCTTCTGTGAATAAATATTTAGTAAATATGATTTGGATGATTAACACGCAGTACCCGTACAAGTAATCAGTGGGCAGGACGGGTCTCTTACCTTGTATACATAGAGATATTCCCTGAGGAAGGCACTCTGCTGCGTGGCTGTCTGTTTGCTCTCGCTAATGAGAATATGCCGGAAGGCGGCTACGGCGTTCTCCGGCTGGCGCAGAGTAAAAGACTGACGGCCGATTGTGAAATTGATATGATCTTCGGCGAGAGTCCAGCCCTTTCCTTTATATACCTGCATGGCCTGGCAGTAACATCTAAGTGCATGTCTTTTCTAAAGAGAATCAAAATCAATGTTAAGTCTAACTTTGCAAATCAAATAAGATATTAGTAAGCTATAACATACACATCAATTAATCTTTCCAAAACTAATGAAAATGCAAATATGCTAAAGACAAGGGATTTTTTTTTTTTACATTTAAAAAAAAAAACACTTCACACAGGACACACACACCACTTATTACTGTAGTCAGTGAATTTAATTCAGTCTTACTGCCACGATTTGATTTAAAAAAAAAAAAAAAAAAGGGGGGAAACTTAAGTCCTTTTACAGTTTGACTTAGTTGTAAAGTTTTTTTATTTTTATCTTGTGTATTTGTAATATACGTATATTAATTTTATTTCAATTACTTGTGGTGGCAGTCGTCAAGGCATTTCACTGCTAGCTGTACCATGTATATCTATAAACGTGACAAATACATTTTGATTTGATTTAAATAATAATGCCGAGGCAAATATTACTCTGACTTACTTGACCAGCTTTACTGTAGCGGTGTCCTGACAGGATCATATGAAAAGCAAACTTCCTCACCATCGGGCTGCGCATATTAATAAAACAGTGAGCTGCCTGTTCTAAAAGGAGAGCGCTCCGTAGATCTGAGTCCTGTGAAAAATTACACACATGAATGCACAATAAATAAAAATCCACCAAGTGCATCATGTTTTGCATATAAGATGTATGCAGAGACAAAAAAAATGTGTTTTAAGCTAAAACAAGACAAGAATTTACCTCACTGGTCATCTTAATGAGAAGAGTTGCAGCATCTGAGAACTTCGCTTGACTTTTTAATACCTCAGCACTCAACAGAGCACAGCGTTCAGCCAGGACCATGTTTCTGTAAACAGAGTTAACACACAACAAAATAATCATTTTCAAATAACACACTTTAAAATGTCAGAACAAAATATTAAACTAAATATGGGTTTCAAATGAAAAATAAATAAAAATCACTCAAAAAAAAAAAAACATTCATTTTCTAATAAATAAAACCAAAAATCTACCTGTTTATAAAAAAAAAAAAAAAAGTTAAAAAAAAAAAAACCAAGAAAGCAATGATTTAAAAAAAAAAAAAAAAAAAGATCCCTACGTATATCTGTTAGAAACTCACTTGCAGACGTCTCGGTATGTCTGAATGGCAGTCTCCATGTAGTGAGCGGGGTACGGTCTCGGAGCGCCACTTTGCAAAAATGCAGACACAGCAGCCATTTCCTACACACACACACACATACATACACAGATAATTAAATCTAAACATAACAAAAAGTCTTTTCTCTCTCTGAGTGTTTTTACCAGTGCTCCTGCAGCATACAGCATGGCTTGGTCAGAGAGAAAGTCCTTTTTGGCCGTGTGGTAGCAGCTATAGGCCAACTCATAGTGCTGAACCAAAAAGCACAGATCAGCCATCTTCCTAATCTGCAGCTCGGGAGCTTCTGGAGGATACCTAAGGTGACAATCATAAAAAGGGCAGATGAATAAGGCTATTTTTTTTTCATTTATGAGGTGTATTTGAATCCCCCCCCACCCACCAACACACAGAGGCATTTAACAGTCCGTAATGAATGATCATGCATAGTAAGTAATTTCATACACCTGTCACATTAGGAACACATTAAACGCCTCAATTTAACAAGTTATAATACTTTTGTCCATGTTATTTAAATTTGCACACTCAGATTTTAACGTCAGTTCAGAAAGCCAAAAGAACAGCGTATTTATGCTAAAACGTGCACATTTCAACAAGTGACCGATTAATTACTGTCATACTATTTATAAACTACTTTCATTAATAATCTGACATAAAAGGCAGAATATGCAACAATGCACTTACAGCAAACCAGAAGTGTTCTTCAGTTCAGCAATGCTCTTCTCAGGAACCTTGCCTCCCCCAAACCACTTCTTTGTGGCTGAGAATAAAGACCTACTTAATCCTTTTCTTGAGACCACCTGAAAGAATAAAATAGAGAGTGTGAGTGAGACACTAAAACTAAGAATTTACTCAAAATAATACATTGATTTTTTGTGCTAATATTATTTGAGTTTACGGGGGACGTAAAGCCTACACCAGCACACTCTGGGTATATGGTGGGAAAACATTCGGATCCAATGTAGGGCACATAAAGACCAGTTACACACAAACCTTCCCAGCGAGGAACAATTTAGTCCTCAATTGACCTTCCACTAAATTAACTAAAAAAAAATGATTTTATTAGTTTTCATTTGTGCATATGGACTTCTCACAAACTTTTGGAAAACATGCAATAAGTAAGTTTAAATGTCACAGCATTTGTATTATTTTATTTATGGTGTGCAAATGGGAGCTCTCCCTATAGGCCTAAAGTAGTTGTGTTGTGGACAAATCACAATGCAATGTACATTTTGTTCAGTTTCATGAGTTTGCATCAGCTGTAGCATATTTGCCCTCGTTTGCCCACTTCTAAATTATATAAGTTTTTCCACCACATGTAAGGAGCCTGATTTAATGATGGGTTCAAAAAGTTTGATCTGCCTTTACACCTCCTCACAAACTTCTACAGATGCTCCATAGAGAGCATCCTCACAGACTGCATCACCGTCTGGTACAGTGACTGCTTCACCTCTGACCACAAGGCTCTGAAGCGAGTGGTAAGGACATCATATCAGAGTCTTCCATGAGAAGGATCTAAAAAAAAAATCCAGCTGGACAGCAGCCACCCAGCACTTAAACTGTTCACCATACTGCTATCAGGTAAGCAGCACTACAGCATCCAGGCCAGAACAACCCGGCTAATAAACAGTTTTAACCCGCAGGCTATCGGTCTCCTAAACGAGATGTGTATCTAATAACAGTCCCATTGCCACATCTAATCTCCCACATACTTAACTTACCGCACCACACTATCCGGTTACTATTGCACAACACTAGTTCACTAGTCACCTACCTCTCATACTAAGTCAATTGTGAATACTATGTACATTTTCAATCAGATCATGTGTAAATTTAAGCATTTTTTTAAATATATTTTAAATTTGTTGCAGTAGAGATCCTTCCTGTACCTCACCACAAGATTTCAAGGCACACATCCCGACATGTGGTGCAAATGACAAACTTGAAAGTTGAAATGCTCACATACTTCAGACCATATAATTGTGCATGACAACACCTCCGCAACCAGGTGAGTTGCTAAAGTCAACTAATAAAGTAACGATCACACCACTGGTTGTGGTTGAAATCAAAGCCCAGTGTCTTAATGTGGTTTGTGTAAGAGACCTGATCGTTAAGCTGGCGGATGTTTTTCTCAATGTGTGGCAGCAGTCCTCTGAAGGTGAACTCCTGGATAAACTGGCGAATGTGATCATGATCCGTGAGCGCCAAGCAGGCACCGTGAGTCTGTGTTGTGGTAGTGGGGCTTGATGCAACCCCACTCTGTTTCTGCATCCTCGCTGCAGCCATGTCCACATTGTTTACAGACTCGACAAGATCAGTGGGCTGCTCCAGTAAATGGGCGTCGGTCACTGCATCTACAAACATCACAAACGCACGTTTACACACGTATCGAAGCATCATCATTAAAGCACTCAGGTTTCCTTTATTTACCTGAGAAGTCGAGTCCATCCACTTGCAAGCTGAAGTTATTTTCCCCGACATTATTTACAGCAATATCTTCAAACTGTTCCTATAAATCATAAAGATTCAGTAGAGATGAAACTTTGAAAGGCATTAACTGGGATCAGATATGCTGATCAATAATAGGAATAACACCACTTCACCCAACATTCTAGTCTTTATTGTCATAGCTGTTAAAAATCTCAGATTAATTGTTATTAATCTGGTTTAGGGTGATTAAAACCTTAAGTCTATTAGCAGATGTACTAATAGTGTGGCGATGTAGTGTGCAGATATGATCAGTTCTATTCTTGACAGTTCACATCCTGTTTGTATGTTCTCACCTTGTCTAAGCAGATTTCCCCCCACACTAGTGTATGATGTAAAGTGGGAGTGGTAGCTCAGTGGTTAGGGTGTTGGATTATCAAGCCAAATCCACTAAAGTCATCAACATGGGCCCTTGAGCAAGGCCCTTAACCCTCATTGCGCTGGGGGAGTGTGTGACAAACCCGGTGTTTTGACCCAAAACCAAACTGGGATGCTTGTAAGTTGCGTTGGATAAAGCGTCTGCTAAATGACCAAATCATTAACTATTAAACATAAATGGACCCTACAAATCAGGTGAAGTGATTCAGGAACACGTGCTTTTTTGATGTGATTTTTATATACACTATAACAGCACTACATTTTAAGTGATTCAACTCGGATTCATCTTAAGGAAGAAAACTAAAACACGGGACATAAAAACAAAGTGTGGCAAAAATAAGAGTCTTAAGTGGTTTAGTGGAAATGGTGTATAAAAAAACACTGCGCAAGCCGGGATTTAGCAACCCAACTAGACTACAAAACGTTTCTCTTGTAGCTTAACAAGATATTAAAAAACAGACAGCTTGAAATAAAGCCTTTTCTTATTTTTAATTATACCAGATTAACACCAGGTGTTAATCTTTGTACAAATATTACTTTCGCTTTTCTAGATTTGCAAGAGACAGGGTCTACTCTTTTAGTCACTCTATATATTTTACAACAGATTGCAGTTAATGAAAAGATAAAGGTTTTGTATTTGTGTTTTTTTTTTAATTAGACTTACAGCAGTTTGAATATAGTTCTTCTGAAGATACTGACTCCATGGGTCTGGCATCTGCTCATCTTGTCCAGCAGCATCGGTCCTGGAGTTAATCTTTAACAAGTAACAGCACTGAGTACCGTACCTCTGCTTCATGTCCTCATAGATGGAATCTGCCCTATAAGATGGGCAGACAAGAAGACTGTGTGACTACAAGGTTCAGGTTACATCTCAAGTATAAGACACAAAGACGTGTCCCGTTTAGATATAAAATCATATGCTGAAGAGGAATTGATGTCACAACCGACACAATGTCTCCTCTGTAAGAAACACCTTTTCTTAACTTACATTGTTACATTTAGCAGACGCTTTTATCCAAAGCGACATACAAAAGAGAGAACATTTGCAGAAACAATTGAAATTGCTTTGATATGTTTGAATTAGTTGATTAAATGCTTGTATTTTATATTATGCTAAGTGTTTCTGTAGGAGTTTAAAAGGGGGTTAATATTGAAAAAAAACATGCCTTTGTCTCTCTGTCTAAACAATGGTACCCCTGCAGTTGCATAAAACAATTGATTGGCAGGTTGGTGCTTAATATTTAATAGTCTAAGCAATAGTAAATTAACAAGAGACAATGACATTAAGATTAACCAATAACGTCCCCAAAATTGTATGACAGGCTCTACCCACTATCAGGAATGCAAATTACAAGGTAAAGAAAAAAACATAGGATAACGTTTTAATTTACAATGGCATCATTAGAATGCTGACATGTATTTTTTTTTTTCCGCAAAACTGGACATGCCCAAGTGTCGGACAAGTAATGAGATTAAAAGGGTGGGTAAAATACAAAAAGACTACTTTGCCAAATTCGATACATACTGTTTTTCATCTCCATCGCTGAGGTCATGAAGCAGGACATAGTATTTCAGAGTGTTGGGGATAAACCATTTCGGGTAGGTGAACTCTCCACTGTGCTGAATTCTGTGTTGCTCCTGAGACAGCTTTGAGAACTGATCGGTGGGAACAGCCTCACTGGACGACACCACTAACATACCTTTGATCTACAGTAAAGGAATAAACACTTACAGTAAAGTAAGCAAAATGAACTCAGCTAAAATTGAAAGGTTTCTTTTGTCCACACCTTGAAGATCCAGTTAGCAGTCTACCGGTGATCAAATGCTTTTGTATGAAAAATTGCATGTGTTAATTAAAATAAATCTAAATTTGTGGCATGGTATTCAAGCAGAGAGCTAAACACCACACTGCTCACTTGCTACACAGACATCTGTTCATCTTAAACACCATGGACTATACCATGCTTGCTTATTTTTCTTGTGGACCTCAATTAGGAAATTGAAATGGGGAAAAAGTGAAAGAGGACAGGTATGTGGTCATCAATAGGGCATCTTGTAAAGGATACAAGCCAGGTAGTGGTTGAGAAATTCATGGTCTGAAGAAGGCATTGTTTGTAGAAAGCTTTCCCTGTATGCCTCAAACCACGGTGTTGTTGCTGAGAACAAACACACACACAGTGTTAGACAGGCGTAAGGAACTCAAAAGAGGAACAGGACACCAGATATTTACAGAATTCTGCATGTAGCTGTGGGAGGAAGCAGAACACATACACAAAACATAAACGCAGTATTAATGCACATTAGGCTTAACGGTTTAAGTGCCTGAGGCCTGGTGGCTAGGCATCCACTTTGCATCCCAAATAAACGCTGTGTCGTTTGCAGACAAGTTTCCCATATTATGCATTGTAACAGATAGATATTCGGATCTGTCCACCATGAAACATTTATTAGTGCAAAGACTGTACAAAAGAAGAAATTTAGAATTAACCACAGCACCAAAAAAATAATAATTACTTGGACAAACAAGATGTGACAAGTAGATAAACAGGACTGAAAACATTCAGAGTAAAAGACATATGTTGTTACATTACAGTGGAACAAAGTGAGAAAACAGTTTAACCCTGTTATTGGCAAATTAATTATAAAAGAATTATCAGAAGAATTATAAGCATCTACATATCTGGAAAAAAGACAACACTAAGGAACAGACGGAGAAGAACGTGATAAATGAGGCAAATGAGTCATTTATTCAAACAATCACATAGATAATTATCTATGGATATATTGAAAGAATAAATGGTGAAGATGCAATCTTTAAAAAACTAATTTGGAAACTCGCAAAAGGAAGAAAAAAAGTACAGTTATACGAGGAACTCTGGAAACAGGTGCCCCGATTTCCATTGGTAAACTAGCAGCCTAATAAAAACTGCAATGCAGGTAAAATAAATATTATGTCAATTAATTCTGAGAATAGAAAATGTACAACTTTCCAAGCATTAAATCACAAGTTAATTTATTATTCTAAGCTGGCACGTGTAATTTCACAATTTTGGACATCAATTAGAAAGATGGGCGGCATGATGGCTGCGTGGTTAGCACGTTCGTCTCTCAGCACTGGGGATTCCTGGTTTGATTCCCAATCTGGGTGGAGTTTCCATGTCCTCCGGGTTCCCTCCCACAGTCCAAAAACATGGATTCAAGGTACATTGGCTGCTCTCTATTACCCCCAAAGACTGAGTGCCTAGTAATATATTGACACCCTGTCCTGGGTGCCCGAAACATTCTCCCCATGATGGGTATGGGGGAACCCCCCCTGCAACCCTCATGGAGGATTAAGCAGAATCTAATGAATGAATGAACTTAAAAGATGCATCATCTTGGCTGGGAAAATGTTTAGAATCATGTTTTTGCCAATTAGTTTACAAAAAACATGGTTACTAAAAAATAAAAACCTTTAAATGCAATCACAATGAGTCATTTACCTCTTCATCTACAGATCACAAACTAAAGCTGCCATCACCTTGTTGAGTGAGAAAATAGGACTAAAAGGAAAGGACAGGTAGCTACAGCTTTGTTATAAATAGATGACAATCAGGAGCGAATGGCTTAATTTATGTATAACGGTCTCAAATTTTCTCCCCCCCCGGCGCAGGTTGTAGGAAGTACCTGTGTAGTATTTGGAGGAGCTGAGCTGGGTGAAGGTTTCTTTCCAGTCAGAGTACCAGGGAATGCTCGCTTTAACCGAGCGGTCTGGGAGAGGAAGAAGGGGGCAGAGATCCAAATGGTCCAGTTAGAGAACAGTGAGAACAAACAATCGGCTATAATGCTGTGTACACCCATGGACATGGACAAGCCCTCTATAGTAAAACATATGTGAAAGCTCTCTCACTGAACATTTCTCCAACACACAACAGTCCAAGTATCTTCACCATGTTCAGTAATGCACTCTGAACATGGTAAAGGGACTTGAGTGAAGAAGAGACAGACAAACAGACCAATATACTGTAAAAATAATACATACATCATTAACAATCAAATTAAGGTGGACAAGTTTTTGCTTTCCACTTATTCCTTAGCGTGCTTTTTGATGAAACAGAGCATAACCTTTAAGTCTTTACCTAAAAATAATGTGGATAAACGAGGCAAAAGTATGGGGAGGGGCATTAAGTTTAAAAGCAATTAAAGCATTTAACTAATGGTTTAACAAGGAGTATACAGACAACAACACAGACACTTATATATGCCTATATAAACACATGATTACATCAGGAATGGATGTACGCCTACAAAATGACCGGTACAATTTCATTTCAGGGCAAGAAAAGTGTATCTAAAAAAAATAATAATAATGTATTATTATTCTAAAATAAATAATAGGAAAAAAATATTGCCTGGCAGTGTTTACAATTTGTAAAGGTTTCAGCCTAGAACTACACTTTCAATGAAGCAGACGATGCCGTGGTCTTTAATAAAAAAAAAATTTTTTTTTTAAAACCTCACAACTGTTCAGATAAAAACAGATTTAAGTGCTAAAACCTCAATGTACAGAATTGGAACCGTGACTGAATTTCCTGTGTAAGCAGTGTGGCAAGTTGCCTGTAGATCGCTGAAATATTAGTACGGCACACATGGATACCGATGGATGGATCCCGGAGAGCAGATTGGAGATCCTTAAACTAAACCAAATTAAACGTAAGAAACTGAACACAACTCACAGCTCCAGTCATTGCAAAAAAGCTGAACCAAAAAAAAAATAAATTATAAACAGACCTTAGTTGTGAGGTCATGAATCACTATCAGATATAGCTGTGAAATGAGTTTCACAGTTTTACAGCGAGTGCAACTCAATTTGAAACCCGTTTGAGGAATTATGAAAATATCAGGGAAACTAAATATAAAAAAAACAACAATAAAGTCATTCTTATAAAACTTCCCAAGAACGAGGTCAATATCATACTTATTATAGCTCTTTAATACATTTAAGAACTTTTCACGAATTGTGGCAATGGGACTGGATGAAACCCAACAGGTGTGTCTCACCTTCGTTATACTTTTGTGTATATAATGAAGAGTGCAATAGAGAACCCTCAGAGAAAAAACATCCTGGGATGAAAACGAAATGTTGGTTGTGATGCCGATGTCATTCAGTGACATTTACATTTTGTGTTTGCATACATTTGTATGCATTAGCCACTGCAACATGGAAATATTTTTGGGACTGCCAGTGTGCAACATAAATGCATTTAATAAAGAAAAGCAGACTATTAAAGAATGTGGCCACTACAAACTGGTGCAGAACGTGGTTTGTTTATACAGAGAGATTGTATGGATGGGAACTTCTGTTCCATTGTGCATCATTAACACAGACACAGAGCACACACACGATGATGTCTTACCAGAACGTTATCCACATGTACATGCAAGAGATGAGGGTGCAGAAAAAGAAAAGTGAAATCATGAATAATGTCATTCAGTGGAACACGTTTATCTTAAAGTGTTCATTTTCTTTGAGTTACAAAAGAAAGTGTTCAACGGGAAGGTAACAAGCATTTCTGACATCCTTATGGCGAGTCCTCCAGTTTATCGAACCCGTCTTACTGTCTTTTCAGCGGACTGATCCGCTATTCCTACGTTCTCCTGCCTTTTTGTACCCACCGCTCCCTTATCCAGAGCCACTTCAAATCACCCTCTACTAAGACATTTTCTGCTGCATGTTATTATACAATGTGTGTGCAACACACACTATTTTAAACCAAAATGCTAAAGATAAAAATGCACAAGACAAATGACACCAAGTCATAATTAACTTCACAAAAAAGAAAGCAATAAACAGAACCATGTCTAACAATAAATAATATAATAATGTACCCAGGCAGCACAATGGCTAGAACGTTTGCCTCTTAGCGAATCCCGGTCTGAGTGGAGTTTCCATGTTCTCCCAATGTCAGTGTGGGTTTCTTCTGGGTTCTCCGGTTTCCTCGCACAGTCCATAAACATGGATTCAGGGTGAATTGCACTAATGTAGTTTGTGTCTGTGTGTGCCCAGCGATTGATTGGCACCCTGTCTTGGGTGTATCTGCCCAGAGCCAGTAAAACACCCCCCCACATTCCAAAAAAAAAGGATTAAACTGAAAATACTGAATGAATGATGTACCCCATATCCACCTTTAGCAGCAATAACTTGGGATATTTGTTGGACACACATATAGACTGGTGAATAAATGTGAATAGATCTGCCTTTAAAAAAATTAACCCAAATGTCTTATAAATGTATCCCAAAATATAAGTGAGAAAAACCAGAAAGATCAATTTGATTTGCAAAATATTTTAGCATCAGCAACAGTTTAGTAGCCTAATTTTACAAAACTACACATTTGTATTACAAGTTCTTTTTGTTCTTTGTTTAATGCCGGTTCATTTTAAATAAGAATGATCAGTTTTATGTTTTTTAAACATTTGATTAGAGTCTTAAAAATGTGCACCACTGAGGCTGGTATTGCAAATCTTTGCCATTCCATGTTATATTTTGTGCATTTTGTTAATTTATTTACAATAGTTAGTTGTGTATCACATATTGTTGACTTGTCACTTCAATAGGTGTAAGTATGTTTAGTGAGTGTGGCCTCTTGTGTATGTTGTCTATTCCAGTATGTATGTATGTATGTATGTATGTATGTATGTATGTATGTTATCTCCTTCCAGTCAATGGTTTTGTCATAAGCAAATTGTGTAAAACCAATATCCCCCCCCACACACCCACCCACAGACGATAAAATTGCAGCTTCTGGTAACATAGCGTCCTACAGGAAGACAATTTCCTGTCTCTTTACATCGCCCATCCTTCTGTCTAGGTCTTATTTTCCAACTCACTTTCCTTCTCTGTGAGTCTTCTTTGCCTCTTTCTCACTCTTCCTTTCATTCTACAGTTAAGGACACTCACCGCTTAGATTGAGGTCGTAGTCACCAGCTGTGATGACGTTAGCTGCTGGCCCTTCAGGAGGCTGACAGGCTGACACGGTCTGACTCAAAAACCTGTGCAGCTCAGTAGACTGCGGCGGCCGTGTGTTCAACCCAGTCACGTTGATCCGCATCCCCTTCACCATCACGATCTGATTACTAGGATCACGCAGATGACCTGCAAGTACAATGACACATGCAAACAAAATGTTAAGTATCATTTGATCTGCTTTATTGGACAATTTATCTACAGGCTGGAACTTTTATTCATTACACTTCAAACCATGTCTACAGTTTCTCACAAACAAAATGTGCATGTTCTGTTCATTCTCTAAATGTGAATTAGTTTATTAGTTAACATCACGGTTCTGCAGTAACACTGATGAGGGGGGTTTTAGTGCAACACTGCTGCTGTAGTTTCATTTAAACACCTCAGTGACACTGCTAGGAAAGGAATGATGCACCCACCAAATAATGCCTGCTCTGCGGGGTCCTGTGTACCATTAGAGAACAGAGTAATGGGGAACACAGTCTGAAAGTGTAGAACTACAAAGTCTATCTTTAGGGTAAATGGAACTGATAACATGGACTATAAGTGCAGAAATGAGCTGTGTTTAATTTTGTAACTGGTACTGTACACACAGTTAAACACAACTACTTTAAAACGTGTAACAATCGGTGCCAAAATCCCAGATGACGACATTCAACTCTGATTTTCATACTGGGTGCCACAGCGGCTCAGCGGTTTGCACGTCCACTTCTCAGCGCTGGGGATTTAGCTTTGAATCCCAATCTGGGTGGAGTTTCAATGTTCTCCCCATGTCCACCTGCTACTCCGATTATCTCCCACAGTCCATTGGCTGCCTACATTCTTCCTATATAGTTTGTGAGTGTGTGTTTCTGTTCTGTACTGTCACTACTGGGTGGGCATGGGAAACACCCCTTGAAGCACAGGGTTGATACAGCAGCCCCGAAGCAATGAGGGTTAAGGGTCCTTCTCAAGGATCCACATTGGTCTCTTAAAAATTGAACCTACAACCTTCAGATTTATAGCTCAACATCCTAACCACTGAGCTAACATAAGGATGAAGTGAAAGTAATGCATTAATGAATTATGAATATTTAAATAAAATACTTTTGCTAGAAATTACTTTAGAGTAAAACTGGGTCCTTAAGACACAATTTCATTTCCAGTTCATGTACCACCTACGATGCAAAAGAAAATAAAGTCTGCTTGAATCACAGCTCTGAGATCAGATGCTTAAAGAGGATGTAGTAAGCAGATTAGATTCTGCCTTTGCTAGCTGAATTGACTCAAAGTTCCCAAACTCAACCATATAACAGGTAAAAATGAAGGTTTCTGAACACATTAGATCAGATTAGTAAAATAATCAGTGTAAGTTATAATTTTATATTTGATTGTGGGGAATCCTGGTTCGAATCACAATCTGAGTGGCGTTTCCATGTTGTCCTGTGTCCTCCCATGGTCCAAAAACATGGATTCAAGGCAAATTAAGAGCTCCAATTGCCCCATTTAGTGTGTTTGTGTGAGTGTGCCCAGCAACAGCCGGGATGTCTCTGCCCAGCGCTCAAAACATCCTCCCCTGGATGGGCATGGGAAATGAGAACCCACCCACCTGGAACCCACCCACTCCCTGAACCAAGTAGAGGATTAAGTGGAAGATAATGAACTAATAATTATATTTTGTTGTATTTTCTATCCAATATTTACAATGTCGAATTTTACTTTTGCTTAAGAGTAAAACTGGGTCCTTGAGGCAAACTTTCGTTCTCATTTCATGTATTACATACGATGCAAAATGACAAAGTCTGCTTGAATCACTGCTCTGAGATCAGCTGTTTAAAGAGGGTGTAGTCAGCAGATTAGCTTCTTCCCTAGCTAGCCGAAGTGGCTCAAAGTTTCCAAACACAACCGAATAACGAGTAACAATGGGCGTTTCTGAAAACATTCGATCTGATTAGTAAAATAAAATCAGCTCATTAAATATTTATCTAAAACGTTCAGGTTACCGGCAACCGATCGGATATCAAACGGAAAACAGAAGGGCCGTTTGAACGCAGGACCAGGGCTGTGTCTCAATCCCAGTACAGTGTACTACTCCGATCTAGTAGTAATATAGTAAATGTGGCATGCTATAGGGTAACAGACAGCCTCTGGATAGAAGCGTCCTGTGCGTATTTGGACGTGTCCCTAGCAGCGCTTCCTGTCACCTGCCTGAGAAAAGACAGTGCTAAAGCTTTAAAGCAAGCTGCAGTTACTGCCGGCGTTGTGGAGGGCGCATACCTTCCGAGGTCAGCCGGCAGAAAGGCCGCAGCAGCTCGGGGAAACTCAGGTTGTTTTTGCGGCTCACTCGCTCGGCGTCGTCGCTGCACAGCACAGCCACCATGGGCACGAACGAGTCCTGGATAAACTCCTGCACGGACTGCGCACACCGGGCCATGGCGACGCGCCGCCGGCCTCTACCTCTCACCGAGCGAAGACAAACAGCGTTCAAGAGTTTTTAAGCAACTCCCGTTACTGACAGTCCACGGCAGCCATGTTGTATCCTAACAGTCGGGTCGCCTGCTAATTGATTTAACTCCCAGCGAACACCGCGTCTGTCAGGCGACCGCAGCAATTGGATGTATCACAAATGTGTATTCGGTGAAAATCAAGTGCACCAAGCAAACTGGCGCTTTGGGTCCTAAGTAACCCTATCTAGGGCACATATACAGGAATCAAGGGGCGGGTTGGAATTTAACCATGTGACCCGTTGTCCTTCAAAATAAGAGTATTATTTATCTTAGTGGACAGGCGAAGACAAAGTGATGTTGGTACTGTTTTATGGGCAAAGGTTTAAATAGTTTGTAAGTTTGTAGATAGTATGCATTTAATTTAATGTATGTATTTGATTTTATTATTCATATAGATGCACAGTAAATAAATTGAATTATTTGTATATCTTAGGTTGTTTTTTAAAAGGATTTATTTTGCCCAGTGTACTTACACACAAAGGAATTTGTTATCCACTTTTAACCCCTCTGTGCAGTGAAACACACACATATAAACACACTGGTGACGTTAACCATAGTACTTTGTGGGACCAGGAATTTAAAGGCTGGTTCCTTAACCACAAGCCTGCGACTGCCCAAAGAATGATGTCAGAATGCGACCCCTGGAGAAAATATAAATACTATGAAAGCCCATTTACAACAAGGGCAAAAGGCCTTTTTTTCTTCGTAGTGGGCTTCCACCACCCTTCATCTCTCCCTCACCCACCTGGAGAAGAAGGACACTTACGTCAGAATGCTGTTCATAGACTTCAGC
>JAOUQT010000031.1:3071764-3087481 GCA_025769995.1 Xyliphius kryptos
GAGCAAAACTGTGCTCTTACCCTGCTAATTAAACCTTCACACTCTGCTCTTACTGGTGCAATGTGCAATTAATGATTGGCCACCAGGCTTGCCTGATTTAGCCATGAAACCTCCCACACTAAAATGACACACACACACACACACACACACACGACCACTAGTTGTGTGCTGCAGCAGCTACAATAGTTTCCCCAGTTTGACAGTCACCTGATGGATTCAATACTGGCCACTGTGTCATTGGGCTGGATGTTTGTTGATGGTTCTTCCACTCTTGGTACACCAGTGATCCCAATGTATGGCAAGTACAGCGTCTGATAAAAATCTTGCACCACACCTCCAGGCTCCAACTATTTCTTCATTTACACATAACTGGTAAATGTTGCTTTATGCTGTGCAGAGTAACACCTTATATAAGAGCTGGTTATGACTTAACCATCAATTGAGAATACTTTGAGTGATCATAGAACTGTAGGTCAATATATGTGTACAGGTCCTATAGGGCCATTAATCATCCTGGTTCTTGTGTCAGATTGTCATTTTGCTTATTTCCTCTCGTGCATCCATCTTATTTTAACTTTAACTAGATGAACTCACAAGTCTGAGTTCACAACACTGGGGATTCCAAAGCGTTTGGCTATATATTTTGAGGTTTTAGGATGAGTCGCTGTTCTCCACCTGGTCAGCAATTTTCTGCACTCACAAATCTCTGTTTGTTTAACATGCATATAGAGTACCATGGAAAACTATGTGATTACACATGTTGGTAAAAAAGATGAGGTGGCGCAGTGGATCGTACTGTGGCCTCACAGCAAGAAGATCCTGGGTTCAAAAATATATAAGCTATTTAATTCCTAATAGTTTGATGGTCTCGCACATATATAGCAGTGGTTTCCATGTTCTTTGCCATCTAGGTAATGATCCTCTGATTAATTTTTGCATAGCATCACTTCTTGCAAAGTCTAAGCATTTGGTGGATGCTCCTTTTATATTCAGTCTGGTTTAACACTGCTGAATGTGGAAGCTTCTAGAATGTTGCTGTCTAAACTGTTTCAGATATTTTGCAGTGTGTAACAGGTGCCACATTCTATTGTTCTTTTGTTATTTTTTACAATAAAATAACCTACAGGGTTTTCTGTAGGTTTAGGGAAAATGTATTAGTTTTGCATTTTTAGAAAGTTTTTACATTTTTGTTTTCTCCCGTTGAGAACTGTGTTGTCCTTGTTGTTTTGAGAGGAGCTTGGTGGAGGAGAGAAATATTAAGGGGTTGTTATGTGCACTATGTAAGGAATGTGCTTGGGCATGTATGAATGTTTGTGTATGGGGGTGTGCAGAACACCAGACATTACAGTACATTTGTGATCACATGCATTTACTTTATAATGTTTGCTTATTTATGTTTTTATAACTTAATAGGAATGGCTTTGGTGTTATAGCGGCAGAAGAGTAAAGAAATATGCACATAAATGAAACATTTATTTGATAAAATTCACTTGATTTACTTTTTAAGAATATTTGTTTTATTCCCAACCAGAATCCCGGGGATATATGGATAATATGACGCACTCTTCCGTGTCTTCAGATGGAGACCTGTTTCACTCTGAGATAACATCGAGGTCCGTTCCCTGCCAGAGAGGGTTCGGCTCAGTGCGCTCGAGTCCACTCCCTAGCATTGATGGGTAAGTCCACTTCGCTTAAATGATCTTACACTCGAAATGCCTGGCCTTACACATTTTAACTCATTTTATTAGTTGAAAAGATAGTGTTATGGCCTCACAGCAAGAAGATCCTGGGCTGGAGCCTCGCGTGGGGCGACTTGGGAAATTTGTGTGTAGAGTGTACATGTTCTCCACGTGTTTGCGCGGGTTTTTACTGGGTGCTCCAGTTTCCTCTGGAGACATGCATGATAGGTTAATTGGTTTCTCTAAATTGCCAGTTAGTGTGTGAAAGTAAATAAATAAATAACTGAAATAAACAATTTCATTGTCATGTATACTGGGTATAATGTAGTAGGTGTATTGTGCAGAACGAAGCAGTAATGTTCAGTTAGACCTCATGAATATAGAAAAAAATATTGAACATTATTAAACATTAATAATATATATGTTTAAAACAATATTACAGATTATAAATAACAAATAGACTAAATAAATAGACTGTAATTAAATCAGTGGTTAAAATGAATGTTTTTTTTAATTCATTCACATGAACCGTCCAAATAAACGAATAACCACGATGTACACTCATCATTAACGTTTGTATTATCTCTATACTATACTGTAGTATATTGTGAGTTTGGGTTAGATACTTATAGAATGTGATCTGTTTTCTGTTCTGTTGCTCTCTCTGTTTATCCAGTCCTATTCCAACTCATTCTTGGTTAGAGAGTGGTTCTAACACCCCCCTGAGTTATTACACACCTCAGCCTTCACCTCCACTCCAACTTTCCACCCCGAATGCCCACAGTTCCCCTCGGGCCCTGCCACCCAGTCTCGACCTAGGAAACCTGGAGCTGAGTTTGCTGGAAGCAATGGAGGGGCTGGAGTCTCTGGAATTAAATGGAACACAGCCACCAATGTTACCTCAGAAGCGGCGAGGGATGGATGGAGGAGAGCTATTCCTGACCTCACCCTTCAGGCTTAGCGGAGGTTCTAATAACAATGAGTCACCTACAGCATGTCCTTCTAGTCCAGGTAACGTATGAGAAGCCGTGCCCTTCCTTTCATCAACTATTTAAAGAATTGCGTTCATCTACATTTCTTTTTTTGAGTAAGAGTTTCAAGCCAGGCTTTTCTGAACAGTATTCCACAGGCTTTAAAATTTTTTTCTAAATAAGTACCTAAGCAATCATAATTACTTCCAAAATGACCGTAATCCTAAATGTTTGCAGTCTGTAGTAAAAGGCTGTTATACTGATGAAGCTAAATCTATGCTCTGTCATGAGCATTGCTTAAATGTGGTGATAGAGCAGGCAAAGATAAACACGAATTAGAAGTCTATATGACATGGCTGCGAGTTATCTTTGTAGCCAAAGGTTTCCAATTTTAGATTGGTTTCCTTCTTACACTATCTGAGTGAGATATTCCATGCGACCAGTTCACTTAGAAAATTAGGGAAAAAAGTTTAATACACATATATTTTATATACGGTATTAATACGATATGCATTTTTATGTTCTTGTAAAATAGGGACAGTACATAGGCATACATTTTTTGTAATATTTATTTTATTTATTCTGGGAACATTGCGTCTTAAATTGGGGTAGGTAGGTTGTTTTTAGTTACTATTTTGACAGTTGTATAGCAATAAAAAAGTCTGTTAAAAATTATGAAATGACACACCATATTTCAAAGTATTTCACTCAAAATATTTCATCTTTTAATGGCTGGCGATGAGATGCTTCTTTTTCCTTATTTGGACATCATATGTTGGAAAACTTTATTCATTATAAAATGGCAAGAAATTTATATAACATATAAATAACAACCAGTCCTCAAAAAAAATACATGATTTATAAACTTCTTAGTGTACACGAGAGTTTCTGAGACACCCATATTCTAGACATATGGTTAAACACCAATTAACCTAGCATGCCTGTCTTTGGAATGTGACACAGTTCAGCCTAAATAAAAAAATAAACTGGTGTATTCCAGTCCATTTGTTGAAGATCAAGTTTCAAATCCCAAGAAAATGTAATCATGTTGTTTCCACTTGGAACAGATTCATTGTCCAGTAGAGCTGACAACGTGAAATTTGTTCAAGACACATCAAAGTTCTGGTATAAGCCAGACATCTCCAGAGAGCAGGGTGAGCATTTACATTTTATAACCGCATCTTCTTATACAGTTGTGTTGAATTGGATTCTCATTGTTGGTGTTCTGTAGCCATTGCAGTGCTGAAGGATAAAGACCCCGGCGCCTTCATCGTCCGAGACAGTCACTCATTCAGAGGAGCGTACGGCCTAGCCATGAAGGTGGCCACACCCCCGCCTTCTGTCCTACAGCACAGCAAAAAGGGTGAGGAGTCTGATAATAATTTCCAGTTCAAATTATAATAAATATGTTTATTTTTGCATTATTATTCAGCATTAATATTTTTATGAATTCATCTCTTTTTTTAACAAAGATTATTCAAAAAGTGCTTAGATAGCAGTAAAGGTCATAACAAATTACATAATACTAATGAATGCTGCTGGGTGTCGCAGTGTGGCAGTCAGTCTCCTAAAGAACAGTGGAATATTCTCCAAGATGACACAGTGCATTTAAAAGTATAACACGCATGTTTATAGCACTGTCTCAACAGAACTGTATCAACAGGAATACTATATGTGCAAGAAAATCAGGAGGTTTGATAGCAGTTACAACATCTACCTGGATTTCTGTTTCAGTAACTAATCTTCTAGGATGTGCTTCAGGAAAGATAACAAGCAACATTAACATTTTGATTATTTTTGGTTAAGAGATGCAGGAATTATATTAATAATAATTATTAACTGTCCTCCATCTTTCCCTGTCATGTCCAGCAAAGTTCCGGAGATAAAAGAAAGAAGATAATATGAAATCATGTCTTTTTGCACAATTATAAAAAGTGCTCAAATAATGATGATGGCGTACGACATGATATGACAAAACTGCAGTCTAAGCAGTTTTGACACTGACATGTGATCGTTGCAGTTCTGCCGTGTAGGAAATGTTTTTGCTTCTAAAGCATGTGTGATGAGAGATTTCTAAAACATCTGAGACTTTACATCACAAGATTTGTCTAGTGAATTGCTAGTTTTTTATTAAAAACCATAATAAACTACATAATGCACAGTGTATAAAGATTGTCCAGTTTGGAAGTTCAGTTTTATTGGTAAGTGTTATTAGCCTACTCTACTTTAGGTGGTGTTAGCATAAATAGCTTGGCGAAAACAATGCTTGGTCTTTATAATATATTTTTACTAGTTTAACCTTTTCTAATAGATAGATTGGATATAATAGAACAGAATCCTTATTGCTATTGCTTATTCATTGTTATAGCAGTTCAGTATGGATAGTTCAGTTAGTAGAGCGAACTGCTAGATAAGGGAGCAGTAGTAATTAGGGTTTAAATAACCGGGTAATGCAAGGGCTGACAAGATATTTCATAAGAAATTGACAAATGAATATTTGATTTCAGGGTGGCACAGCTACCACCTCACTGCAAGAAGAGCAGTGAGGTTTGATTCTCAGGTAAGTTGTGAGGTGGTAGCTGTGCCAATTTGTCAAACTCTCATCAACAGTTATTAATGTTTTTCTAGGTGTTTTAGTGAAAAATGTAAAACATAGTGCTGTGATAACAAATTTGAACCATGCATGCTCCAGTTTAACGCTATGCAATAATATAATATTTTTTGTGGACAGTGGGAGATCTGACCAGTGAGCTTGTGCGTCACTTCCTGATCGAGTGCACACAAAAAGGAGTGAGGCTTAAAGGCTGTCCAAATGAACCCTACTTTGGTACGTGTGTGTGTGTGTGTAGTTAATACAGCTGCATCTCAATAAATTAGAATATTATCAGAAAGTTAAATTATTTCAGTAATTTAATACAAACAGTGAAATGTATACATTATAGAAATTTGTTACTAACACGGTGATCTATTTTAAGTGTTTGTTTCTGTTAATGTTGATGATTATGTTTTACAGACAATTAAAAACCTAAATTTATCTCATAAAATTAGAATATTATATAAGACCAACTCAAAAAATTGTTTTTAATGCAGATATTTTAGCCTACTGAAAAGTATATGTTGGTGTAGATCAGGATATTTTAGTTCTAACCAAATTTCACACCATCATCCCCCTCTAGTGGTCATTTGATGCACATATTTATTTCTATATTTTATACACATCATCATCATCATCATCACTACAGCAAAACTTTGTGTCTCCCCAGGCTTAATGTCCAGCTGTGTAAATGTGTTATGTGAATATGTTCTTATATTTTTGTAGGAAGCTTGACAGCTCTCGTATGCCAACATTCTATCACACCACTGGCCTTGCCCTGCAAACTGATCATCCCAGACAGAGGTACCCAGTGTTTGTGTGTATGTGCATGTGTGTCCGCGTTTGTACTTGTGTTCAAAATGCTCAGTTGGTAGAGTGTACACTGCTGGAACCTTAGGAAGATGGTTTTGTTTCCCCAAGCTGCAACAGCTGACAAGAAATCAGGATGCTCCTGTCTTATCTCTAGCTTAAGTCGCAGATACTATATCTGCAGCCAACCATCGTAAAGTGATGATGGCGTATAACATTACATGACGTGTGGACACACAATAATAGTAATTACAACAAGTTTTGGAATAAGTTGCTCTTTTATTAGGGTTAGGGTTAATGTTAATTAGCATTATCTATTAGGTCACTGTAAAATCCTTACATGTGTATGGTGTGTGTCCCAGGTTTTTATATGTTTGTGGGAATCAAATGTTACCATAAGCATATAAATATTTTGACATTGTGGGGACATTTTGCTGGTACTGGTAAGGAAAGTATTTTTGTCGTAATTTATTAAAAAGCCAAGAAAGAGCTAACAAAGTTGCTTTTAGAGTTAGTGCTAGCATTAATTAACAGCATTAATAATTATCAGTGGATGGTCCTCACAAATAAAGTATGAAGGCGGGTGTGTGTATCTAAAGCCAGTTTTAACCATTCTTTATCTTTATTCTTAATATTACAACCATCTTAGTCTTTTTGTCTTCACCATTTTTTACTAACAGACCCTCTGGAAGAATTGAACGAGTCTCAGGGACAGACTTCTACAAACTCAGCCACAGAGTTACTGAAACAAGGAGCAGGTTTGTAAGCTCTTGTTAAGCTATATATTCCACCAAATGTGAAAGGAGCAATTCATGATTAATAATTAAGGGGCGGCATGCTGGTGTAGTGCTGACGCTTCACATCAAGAAGGTCCCGGGTGCAATTCCCAGGCGAGGTTTCCTGGGCCCTTTTTTGTTATTACCGTGCCAGTCAGGGTTTTCTCTGGGTTCTCTGTTTTTTTAGCCACAGTCCAAAAACATGCGGTAGACTAATTGGTGTCTCTAAATTGCCCTTAGTGTAAATGTGTGTCTGTGTGTGCCCTGCAATGGAGTGGCATTTAGGGTTTTTCCTGCCTTGTGACCTGTGTGACCATGTCATCGTACATTGTAAATTTTTCTTAACTGATCAAATACAGAGTCACTATTTACTGGCTGCCTACAGTATTTAATTATGACTGCTTCAGCTATCCATTTTTCCCCTGCCAATCTTGGTCAGTAGTAGCATATTTAGACATCAATAATTAATATGACTGAACTAATTGTCTTTTGAAGTGGATTCCAAAAACATTTTACAGAAAGGTTTGAAAACTGTGTGTGTGTGTGTGTGTTTGTTTCAGCATGCAATGTGTGGTTCCTGGGAAGTGTTGAGCTCGAGTCTCTGACAGGTGTACAAGCAGTACAAAAAGCTACCACAGTGAGTCTTAGTCAGGATCCTCCGGCCATCTCTACTATTGTCCATTTCAAAGTGTCTGCACAGGGCATCACGCTTACAGATAACCAGCGGAAGTAAGTCTGTGTTTTTACATCAATAGAAAAAAAAAAAATCAAACTTTAAGGATAAAATAGTTGTTAAAGCAATTAAAAGGATTGTGCAAACATTAAAGGTCTTCTGCGGCATTAAAAAGCATTAAATTTGATTCCAACAAGCATTGAAAATTTGAAATATACCATATAAAAAATATTACATCTCTCTCGTATGCCTTTGATGAAGAAAAATTTTTAATTTGTTCAGGGCAATGTTTTTGGACTTGCCCCATGCTTCTTGAACAAAATGCTTTGCGATACTAGACCGTTTGTGCTTATGAGAGCTTTTCACAAAAACCAACAATTGTTTAGCCTTAGATTTTTATATCATTAAAAATGTTAAGGACATTAATAAGCATTAATTTATATTTGCTGATATCTGCATAAACCCTGTGCATATGCACACATTTGTGTCACTCATTTGCTGCTTTTTATCTGCGAACTCTTTGTCATAGGCACTTAGAAATCACTATTTGAATTTTTTTCATTTCCAGATTGTTCTTCAGAAGACATTATCCTGTCAACACAGTTATATTCTGTGCCTTGGACCCTCAGGACAGAAGGTAATTATCCCACATTTACATCTACATCTACAACTATACCTATCTACACGAAACTGATAGGCAAAATATAGTTTCTTTAGTACTAATGACAGATGTCGGTAATAAAATAAATATACAATATATATAATTACATAACAGATCACATCATTTTTGAACCAATTGAAGGCTGCTGGGTCATGTCTTACGCCATCATTGCCTCCCTAGTTCTTAGCTGCACGAATGAGTCAGCTTTTTCCCTCAGTCTTGTGTTTCTTGTAGTAGTCTGGCTCCTAATAATCCAGTCCACTTTGTAATGTTGTCCGTCCAAGTTATTCCCCTAAAGAAGTGTCATTACACTCACTTCAAATACTGTCATGTGGTGCCTCATCACATGACTGCAGTAACCCCTTTTTTCTCTGGCTATCTTGTAGACCTGCTTAGTGGTCATCATCCTTGTCCATGAGATTCTAGAGGCACTTGATCTCAAAAGCCTAAATACACTTTTCTTCTTCTACCTTCAGTGTCCAGTCTTCACATCGATATGTGGCTAATGACCAGACCAAGTCTTTGATCAGCAGTAGCCTGGTCTTGGTTCTAATTGATTTGTTTTTCCATATCTTTGTCGATTTGACCATCACCAACATGCCCCTTGCCATTATTTACTTCACTTTACTGCCACAATCTTCAGTATTTGTTACTCTACATCCCATATATGTCTCAATAAATTAGAATATCATTAAAAATGTTATTTATTTCAGTAATTCAATACAAATAGTGAAATGCATACATTATATAGATTCATTACGAAAACAGTGATCTATTTTAAGTGTTAATTTCTGAAAAATTCTGTAAAAAAAAAGAATTAGAATGCAGATATTTTGGTCTACTCGAAAGTATGTACAGTAAATGCACTCAGTACTTGGTCGGGGCTCCTTTTGCCTGAATTACTGAATCAGTGTGGCATGTCATGGAAGCGATCTGCCTGTGGCACTACTGAGGTGTTATGGAAGCCCAGGTTGCTTTAATAGCAGCACTCTATCTGCTTAAGCAATGATTTGTGATTTGTGGCATAACTTCCTTGTCGAGTATGTCAATGACTGCCAGTGTCTTTCCCATGATTGTGTAACCTACTGAACCAGACTAAGGGACCAATTTAAACACTTAGGAAAATTTTGCAGGTGTTTTGTGTTAAATATTCAAATTTTCTGAGATAATGATTTGGGGTTTTCATTGGCTGTAAGCAATAATCATCAAGAGTAACATAAATAAACACTTGAAACAGATCACTGTGTTTGTAATAAATATATACAATGTTTGCATTTCACTGTTTGTATTGAATTACTGAAGAAAATGAACTTTTGATGACATTTTAATTTATTAAGATGCACCTGTTTTTGAAAATGTCTACTTGCTCCAACTTCCACCAGGATCTCCAGTATGTCTTCAATGTTGGTCAATATTATATTATAGCTGCAATTATCAATGAGCAGCTCCTGTACTTCTTCCTGTGATATGATCAATTAGACAATGTCATCAGCATATCTGAGATTAATTTCGCTTCCACCAATCCTGATATACCAATCCTCCCATACATCCTTGTAATGCTTTCCTTCTCACATGTTCTTGTAGGATTTTAAACAGTCATGATGAGAGGTTACATTCCTATCAGACTCCTTTTCTGATGCTGAAGCATGCTGATGTTTAATTAGCTGTAGAAGTTGATCCTGATGTGAGGGGAAACCCATCTCAAGCATGATTGTCCATGCTGTACCATGTCAAATGGTGTTACCAAATCAATAAAACAAAAATACAGTCTCTGGTTCATTTCCCTTGCTTTCTTTAGGATAATACATAGGTTTGTGATCTGGTTTATCGTGCTTCGTCTTGGCCTAAATCCAGCCTATCCTTGGGCAATGTCAGCTTGGTCTGCATCCAGAGCAAGTCACCATTTTTAGGGAGTGAAATGAATATTGACTGTGTCCATTTCTCTGTGCAAATTAAGTTTCCCACACGTCCATACATACATTATAGATCTTGTTATAGATCTTAGTGTCATCTCTCCTCTAAACCTGGGCATTTCATCTACTTTGTCATCTGGACCATGTGCCATCTGGTTTCATGTAGCTAATTAAAGCATGGCTTGCTTGATTTCTTTAGTCTATACAACTTTGACACACCTTTGGTTCGATAAGTTTCTTGCCATCTGCTATATTAGAGATGAGTCTGGAAAGGCTTGGTGAGTGTCTTCAAGATTTTGAATACGGGCCTGCAATTACCTTTCTGTGCATTTTCTTCCATCTCAATAGACAAAATAAGAAGCAAGTGTGACCATCAAAATCTCCAAAAGAACTGCGTCAGCTTGTAGATTGGAACACAAACTGTACACTAAATATTGATTTCCTTTGGTTTATAACTGTTTACTTAATTTTATAGTATTCTATGTAGCAACATAATGATTATTTTTATTGTTATTGGAGAATCTGATAATAAGATCTTCTGGAGACTCTGACTGACGCACTTGTTTTCTTCATGTAATAGGAAATTAAATAGTTCTTTTCTGACAATTAATTCGATTTCTTTTACGTTTAAAAACAACGTTTGTGATTAATACTAATATAGTGATGCAGAATTCATAACAATATGATTTTTCACTACAAATATAAGGTGTCTAAGGCTTTTGCACAGTGCTGGATATCTATAAGCTACTGATGTATTCCAGATTGTCTCATTTTAGATTTTATTTTCAGATGGACGAGAGATGGCTGTTCAAATGCAAAGTATGTCTTTATTTACTTTTTACATTATTACTCATCCCAATATATAGCTATTTCCTTTTTTTTAATTTAAATGTGGTGAAAATTGAAACTTTATTACAGCTTGTTGTCTTATGTGTTTGTGTGTACACAGGATCTTTGGCTTTGTAGCAAGAAAGAGTTTGAGCAGCATGGGAAACGTATGCCATCTTTTTGCAGAGCATGACCCTGAGCAGCCGGCCAGTGCTATCGTCAACTTTGTCTCCAAGGTGATGATCGGCTCCCAAAAAGCTAAATAATATCAAACTGGCCCTCTTTCCAGTCATTTTTATATTCCAGTCCAAACTGTTTTCTTCAAACTTGTGGACATATGGGCTGGTTTTACCTGCACAGAAGATATGAGAACTACTGCACACTATTAAAAAGGCTGTTAAAAACCTACAGCATAGCTTCTTCGTAGTGCAACACAGTGGAATACACATATGAGCTTCGTGGTTTAAAATTCACCACAGGCTACATTGTGCCTTTTACAAAGATCATCCAACAGAGGGAGTCACAGCCTCTCATCTGTAAATAATTTTAAATTGTCGGAGGTTTAGGCTCCAAAATGAAGCAGCATGTGATCTCCATACCCAGTTACCCAGTGCTTTCTCCTCAGTAATCCCTGGATTGTAACAACATTTTGTAAAATCCTTAAAAACCTTTTTCATCGTTTCTCTGAGCTATCATCGTGGTATGCACCAAACTATATTTTTATTTTTACTTGTGCCAGTTAAAATTCACTCAATGTCTTTACAGGTGTTTTTCAGTTGCCAGTGTTTCGATATACACTGAAGGATCACTGTATTACTGAAACACCTGGCTAAAAACGGGTTGGTCTAACTTTAAGATTAATTACAGTACACAGTCTCCACAAGGCGGTGAAAATCTTCCATGCACAAATTGCCCCATGACTGATGCAGCAGCTATACCGCTTCGCCTATCAGATCAACTACACCTGGCCAGCTGTTTGGCAACCTTTCGGCTGGTTGTTTGTTGACAATTTCTCCATTCTTGATTCACCACTGATACCAGTGTTAAGTGAACAGCCCATAAGTAAAGCTAATGCTGACACTGGCACCACACCTCTGGGCACTTCTGGTGTGCAGTACACAGATCAACACTTTATATGAAAGTCAATTATGACAATTGTGGCACTTTATCAGTAATTATATGCCTCTTGCCTAATCCAGTGATCGTTCTGTATATTTATTGATCATTATGAAATGTTGTGCTTAACACCGGGTTGATTAGACAGCCAACTGGGATTTAATCTGACATTTTAAAAAAACCTCTCCCTTACTTCCATAAAATACATGTTAAATGTTTTAACATGCCTCTATACTGTAAATTCTGTTATCAAGAATTTGTCCTTTTTTGCTTATTTTTTAGAAAAATACGTATCCAGTGCATCATATCTTATATTTTGTGTATTGCTTCATTTATATTCGCCAGTGTGTGATTATAATTTGTCTATACAAATCATTTCCAGTGTTTGACTTCTACATTAATAATCAGTTTATTATCCTGGTAAATCATATTTAATAGTGACATATTTATTTTCTGCATGAAGCATTTTATAAGACTTCATTACGATCTGTGTATTTGTCTCATAAAGCCTATCAACTAATCCGCCAGTCTGATTCTGTAAGGCTTTTATTCCTTGATGTAAGGATTCTATTCCTTTCTCTGCAAAATGTATGTTGCGTTACTTACTAGAGCTTACCATGTGAGGTCACTGCTGTGCAGGGTTCAACGTGTTACATTAGTTCATTCGTGATGGAGAAATGGCGGCCTTACTTACCTTACGGCCGGAGAGAAAAGTAGTGTGCAGTGAAATTTTTTGTGTCTGAGGATGTGTCTGGCTTTGATATTTATTGAAGTCTTTGTGCACAGGGCAAATTGAGAGATAAAGAAGAAGTGTGTGCGAATGGATGGAGAACTTCAAGGAAGTTCACACACATTGCAAACATGGAAAAGTATACCTACGCCTATTCACATCAACGCTTCTCAGGAAATTGGTTGAAAAATAGAAAATATTCATTGATTGGGCTGAAAAAGCCTTATTGATGTGAGAGGTCAGAGGAGAATGGGCAGACTGGTTTGAGATGATAGATAACAGTACTTCAAAAACCACTTGTTACAACCAAGGTATGCAGAATACCATCTCTGTTGGAAGTATTAAGGCAATTCTAAAGGCAAAAAGAGGTCCAAGTTTACTAGCAAGGTGTATCTAATAAACTGGCCAGTGAGTGTATTTCATAGACATTTTTATACTTGCAATTGTCTAATAAGTTTTTCCACATGATCCGCCTGATGCTGTATTCACCAACAGAACCTAGAGGAGTGGTTAGGTCGCATTAGCAAAGTTGCACATGGATGATTCCATTGTTTTTCTTAGTTGTACACTTTTGTTGTTTTTTCCCTCAGAACATATTTGACTTGCAATTTGCCACAGCGGGTAAAATCGAAGCCTTATAGCTGGCGAGCTCACAATTCGATCCCAAGATCAGGTTACTACTGACGGCCAAGTTTTGCATGTTTGCCTCATGTCCTGGTGGATATCTCTTGCTTTATTTAGTTTCCTTCCTCCTCCTAAAAGCATGCTAGTAGGTGGAAAAGCTATGACCACAGACCCAGGATACCCAGCAGTTACATACTCTAAATAAATGGACAGTCAGCTATATTCAATAAACTAAGCTCTACTTTGACAGCTATTGTTCATCAGAAAAAAATACCTAGTCTGGAGCAGGAGGCAAAATCAAAGTAAAGGTTCCGTCGTAGTAATTGCAAATAAACACCCGGTATAAACAACAAACAGCATTGAGTAACACTACACACAGACCACCGAGTAGCACAGACCATCGCCAAGGTCAAAAGTATTTTTTAGTATGGTTATTTGAATTTGTGAAACATTCCGTTCAATTTTGTCCAATATAACAAAATCCTCATGCACCAAACCAAATTAGTTACATAAGCAAGTCTACGTCAATTTTTGTTCACTATAGAATTCAATGCACTATGTAAAGGTATACCTCAAGGCTTCATCTTTTGTCCATTGTAGCTTTTGGACCTCTCAAGGATATATTTACATTGTTTGTTGCACACACACAGCAGTGGGCTAATGGTCAGAGAAGCAGGTTTGAGATAAAAAGGTCGCCTGCTTGGTATTTGATTTGGCAATAAAATTCCTGCACTTAAGCAAGGCACCTATAAACCCTAATTTCTCCATGGGCAATATGGGTTGCTACTACCCTGGATATCTGTGTGTATTCACTTTGGATGGGCTAAATTCAGAGAAGGATTTACCAGTGGGGCTAAATAAAGAATCAGTTAGTGTTTATGTTGTTATTAAAACTACTATAGTAAAAACATTCTTAGATTTGTACCTTTGGAATAAGGAGAATGTTTGGTCTATTTGGGGCAGTGTGGTTTTAAAACACATTTTACCCATATGCTCACTCTCACCTCTCACTTGCTCTTCTTTTGCCCTAAATTGTTCAGGGTAAGTTTGGGCTACAGAGCATAAATGATTCTGACTGGCCTGGTTTAAGAAGCATTTCTGCAGCGCGCAAAGTCAAGCAGAAACGAAAGAGAAGACAGAGGGAGGTGTAAGGATGAAGACAAGACAAGATGAAAGCCAGCCACAAAGCAATAAAGGCACCATATGAGTCAGAGTAAGAAAGAAGTAGTAGTAATAATTGCAGAAGCATAAAATAAAGGTTTGTGCACCCAGAGGCTTTGAGACGAGTAATGCTGGAACGTTTCATTACTACAGCATTCACTCTGAGATTTTGGAACCTAAATGAAAAGCACTCTATAAATCAAGTTTATTATTATTGTTATAAAGTGAATAGCGGCTTTATGAAACCTCGCTTTAGGTGAGATTGCATTTCCAGTCCTGTGGTTTCCCTTCTAACTTTATAACACATTAAATACTCTATTGAAGTTTTGATCCTAGGTTTTTATGCAAGTGAGTCAAAAATGATCTGCTATCCAGTTATATTACAGCACCTTCCATGTGAGTTTGCTGATTCAAGTCACTCTTATGCAGGTTTTAATGTGTTATGTCTGTTAATTTGTGACTGTAGTTAATATCAATGCCATATGCCATCATTGTTTTGCAATACTTTCTGTACAGTATGCTCAGTGGGATAAGCTAACTGAGCATCCCTATATCTTGTCAGCTGTTGCAGCCCCTGAAATTCAGACCCCTGTTACTAACACTATTGACTTTATTAGCAGCGTGCACTCTACCAGCTGAGCTATCTAGGCATAAAAGTGGCTGCTCACTTGTGATTTGCATGAAAGAAAAGCAGCACACTGTGTCTGAGAGTTTTTCAGAGTGTTTAGCCATAATCCAGTATTATTGATAATAATGATTGATTGATTCTGCTGAATTGATGAGTGACAGTGGACTATGTGTGAATTATAAATCAAGCCACGGCATTGCTTACACATAAACTAATACAGGTTCTCATAGGTAGCAAAACAATTCATGAAAAACATACAGAATGAGAAGCTATAGTGAATATAGTCCTGATCTTAATCTGTGAGACTTTTATCTGCACTAAGAGGACAAGGATTTACATCTGATGAAAAGGTGATGGCATCGGTTTATTCATGGCCCTCCACTCAGCATAAAGCAAAACTTGTTGACAGATGGACAAAGTGTGTTTCAAGAATCAATCTACTAAATACTTATAGTAGCTACTGTATATCGTAACAGTAGATCGTAAGTCCCTCCAGCGGATAGTGAAGACAGCTCAGAAGATCATCGGTGTGTCTCTCCCCTCCATCACGGACA
>JAOUQT010000031.1:3096297-3109390 GCA_025769995.1 Xyliphius kryptos
ACCATCAATGCTGAAAGGTATATCCAGGTTCTAGAGCAACATATGCTCCCATCCAGACGATGTCTCTTTCAGGGAAGGCCTTGAATTTTCCAACATGACAATGCCAAACCACATACTGCATCAGTTACAGCATTATGGCTGCATAGAAGAAGGGTCTGGGTATTAAACTTGCCAGTCTGCAGTCCAAAAAGAAAAACATTTGGCACATCATAAAACAGAAGATAAGACAAAAAAGACCTAAGAAAGTCAAGAAACTATAAGTAGGCTCATTACTCTAGCTCATTATGATTCATGTTTGGAGTAGCACCACCTAGTGAAAAAAGATGAAATCTAGCAATGCACTAGCTAATATATATTAAGGTAAAACTTAAACCTACTGTAACATTTTTACAACGTGTAACATGTTACACCTGAGGCATGTAACTAATTGTAACATTCTTTAGAAAAGCTTTTTGAATTTTGTCTATAGCGGTTGCTGCAATTGCCACGATTGTACTTTAAAGCTACAATTTTGAATTTGGTATAATAATTTACTTGATTTCATTTTTTCATGCAGCAATAATTTAATAATTACAATTCGCTCTAATGTTTCAGTATCTGAATGCATATGTGATTTTATGTTAATCAGCCAAATAACAATATATGAATAGTTAGAGCGATTATTAAAACATAGATAATCATGCTAAAATAGAGTTACTTATTATAAAGCCTCCTTACTTTGACAGGCTTTACATAATTTACATTGAATACACAATACCCTTTCAGTACTAAGATTACTTATACCTATTTCTTTACTTATACCTATCTTATAATATACTTATTTTAATGATCATGTTTGCACTTCTAATAAAGTGAAACATATCAAACCCACCTGGGCCTAAGTCACAAAATCTCACCATAAATGCATATTGCATATAAAACAAAACACACAACAAACATGCTAAAATGACAAATACACATATTTGCCTACAATTTGCCTATATCTCCAGTATTCACTTTTTACAGGTCTAAAAATGTACAGTATATATATATATATATATATATATATATATATGTGTGTGTGTATGTGTAAAGTGAATCCTGCTGGGGGTAGCAGAAAAAACTGGGAAAAATAGAGATGAATGTGTGCATGTTTGTAGAAAGGAGTCCTTTTGAAAGAAAGAGGCCTTGAGTCATTTACTGGTTTTATAAGAGTACATAAGAGTTGCTGTTGAAGACAGTACTTTCAATGTGGACTATTTATTTGTAAGAGTAACCATCCGTTCTCTTGCTCACATGCACCAACATGAACAAACACACACACAGATGTGCGCTTTCATACCTTTAGGGCTCTTTTTTACTGGGCACAACAAAGCAACAACTCTTAATTCCACTACAGTTGCTGTAATTTTCATGCATAACTACTTTATAAATTTGTTCTGTAGCCTATCCTGGGAACACAGGGCTAGAGACAGGACACTGCTTGCTTTTTTAAATTTCCTAGTATTCAAATATTTAAATTACTCTTCCATTGTCTTTCTTTCTTTCTTTCTTTCTTTCCTTTTTTCTTTCTTTCTTTCACCAGACTGCATCATAAACATATACTTCACCAATCCATATCTGAAACACTTATTACTAAGTGTGTGTTGCTAGCATTCCCAGAAATAGGCTCAATGCACTTTTTGGGAAATAACACTTGAAATCATTTTGTACACGAATATGAACTAATGGCAAATTGGACTCTAGGTGGCGCAATGTCCTAGCTCATTATGATTCAAGGCACTCATCTAACAAATCAGCAGCAAATATCTTGTGATGCATTAGCTCAAATTTTACAAAATGTTATACTTGTATCTCTACAACATTATTTAAATGCAAACCAGAATACAGTTGTATTCTTTCTGAAGAAGCTACAGAATTGAAGTTATACTTATTTCAAGTTGTCCACCTTTTTCATGCAGGATTAATAATTTACAATATTTAATGTATTTATTTATTTTATTTGTTAAACTTAATTAATTGAATATCTGGCTGAAACTGCAGCTAAATATTAGTTAATCAGCCAATTTATGTAGTGTGTATATAACATACATTAAAGAGCATGATGTAGATATAAAGACAAAGAAAGAAAGAGAGAGAGAGAGAGAGAGAGAGAGAGCATGAGGGAGATAAATAATAAATCTCTATAGAAAGTGAACCATTGACTTTTAGGTCCTAGGCCATGGCCACAGACAATGGAACTAGCTTTGGCTCTTTAACTATGCACTCACATAACCTCTCACCTCTGACCTGCCGACTGGGAACATTACATCATCCCTTATCCATTAGTATTTAGAACATTGGACAAATGTGTTTCTCTGTGTGTGTGTGTGTGTGTGTGTGTGTGTGTGTGTGTGAAGCAACTCTTGCTGGAAACTGTAATGGAATGATATGAGAGAAAGAGCATCAGACAAAAACTTGGCTTTACAAGTTACAAAAAGTCTTCCATGAAACAAAAACCTATCATTCTCAAGTCTCTTTTTCCTTCTGTTTGTCCATCTGTCTCTCTCACACACATATACTTGGACACAAAGGGAGCTCAGGTGTCTCCTCTCACTCTACAGGAACTAAATGGATCGCTTGGTTTAGTCCAACAATGTCAGTGACACTCTAGCACTGGCCCATGAGTCCTATTGTTAGCTTACAAAACTCTTGGCATTGTGCTCAATAATGCTGTCTCTGAATGAACAGCCTAGCCTACTTGTATTGTCACTAATTGGTCTCTCCCTGGCGAGAGAAGAGAAAAGGAAGGGAAGGATGAGTGGGTCAGTATGCCTGTCTGAATCCACTGCAATGGAGAAACAGGTCTGACAAAGAGGGTTTTGTGGCACCATGGTTCAGAATTCAGCAGGAAATGTATCTCAGCCCCCTTTGCCATCTGATAAGAGATTCAACTAACCATTACCTCATCTCAAACACACACACACAAAATGACTCCACACAAGTGCTCACTTGTGCATACATTTACTTAAGCATAGGTACTGAACCATTATACACGATAAATCCCCTTTGGTTGTATAATTGTTTCAAGTTGCTCCAGTTCCCAACACACCTGATCCATCTCACAATGAGCTGGATACTTAGCTGTAAGCTGGGATCAGGTGTGTTTGAGTAAGAAAAACATGAAAACTGGGCAGGGCTGCAGCAGCTCAATTGAGAAGCACTGAATTATAAACTAAAGCTAGCTAGGAGCAAGTTGGTAAAGACTGATATAACTTATCGTGTTATATGTTGTTTTGGAATTACAAATTATTCAGAAGTTTTGATATCATATGATACAATGCTACATAGTCCATCCCCTTAGATTTCTGTTTCTGTCTACTCTATCTTTAAAAAAAGTTAAGAGTTGTGTAAAATGTAATTGCATTTATTTGAAAGTTTCATGAACCCATATTTTATTCATAATAGAACATAGGATCACTGGACACTTTATTATGTATCCCTTCAGAAATGCCTTCATTCTTTATAGCATACTTTCAACAGAGATGCATTCCTTGGTCGTAACTAGTGCTTATTTGAGTTATTGTTACATTTCTATCATGCTTCTATCAAACCTGTCTGCCCATTTTTCTCTGAAGTCTCACATCAACAAGGCCCTTTCGCACACACTTTTTAGACCATTCTCTGTAAACCCTGGATATATTTGTGTGTAAAAATCAGATCAGATCTGTAGATCAGAATTCAGTAGATCAAAAGGTTATGAAATACTCATAACAGCCTGCCTGGTACCAAAAACCATGGCATGTTCAAAGTCACTGAAATCAGCGTTCTTCCCATTCTGGTGCTCAGAGTTAAATTGTCTTGACCAACTATACATGCCTAAATGGATTAAGTTGCATCCACATGTGATTGGCTCTTTAATTATGCAATAGAACAGGTGTACCTAATAAAGTGTCCAGTAGAACATCATATGCTAAAATGAATATGTTTTAATATTTCATTAAAATGTTTTTACTTGATTGTTGGAATACATCTCAAATCTGTTGGGACGGAGCTTTATCTACCATTTTGTAGCTTCTTTTAACAACAGTCTGTCTACATTGTGAACGATAGGAGGCCAGATTCTGCTCCTGGGTCTTCTTAGCTTGATGCCTTATTTCTGGTGTCTGGAATGCTGCTTGACGCAGTATGTGGTTTATCATTGTTATGCTGAAATATTCAGGGCCTTCCCTGAAACATGTTATTATTACCTTTCCAGATGTGTAAACAAGCAGTGTGCATTAATGCCATCACAGAGACAGCCTTTTGGCTCTCTGCCAATAACAAGCTGATTTTTGATTATTCTGTTAACAGAACAGATTAAATGAGCTTTGCTGTTTTTTTCTGGATTGTGTTGACATATGGTTTCTTCATTGCTTGATGCAGATTAAACCTGCTTTTTTTACATTGCACTGGTGCCTGTGTTCATAAACAATGATATCTTCATGAACCCATGTAGTATCGTGTCTGTTTATAATGCACTACTGCCTGAGGGCCTGAGGATCACAAGCATCTAGTACTCACTATTGGCACACAGAGATTTCTACAGATTCTCTGAAACCTTTATTAAAACGATATCCTGTACATTAGTTTTTCACTTATTCAAAGTCTTCATTATTTTCCATTCAGGAACACCTTTATGTTCCTTTGTGGAAAAAACTTTGGAATTGATTATTATTCTATTTTCTTTGAATTTTACACAGAGATGTTTAGTCATTTTGGTTGCAACAACAGTCTTTAAATATACCAAAGCCAACACTTGGCTACTCACTTGCATTCTGCACCTGCATAGAGGGAAGTAAATGTCCACAACAGGAAATGTCAGTAGTTGATATTTGCTCAAATAAGCCATGTTGTTCTTTTGCTTTATGGAGACCTCTGTTGTTTACGCAGCACTGATTTGCTAGCATGAACCACCAAGTATGAAACCCTTTCTTCTACCCAGGCTCCAAATGTTACTTTGCCGCTAAGTAGCAAAGGCAAGTGCCAACAATGTAGACCTCAAAAACTACAAACGGATTTTCATCCACTGATGGTCGACAACACACCCATTTAACTGGCTTGCAGCTGGGATGGTGTACTTGAGCCTTAACAGTTGCATGTCAGTGTGGAATCAGGGCATTAGAGCCGGGTTAGTGCCCCTGCTGTGACAAAACTCCAGTGATGCACCAAAATACAATACTAAGCAACATCAGCTATGATTATAGATTTTAGTGGGGGAAGATAGCATTGCTTCTCACTTATCAGCCTCAAATAAAGGTAAGTCGAGAGACCACATTTATTTATTTATTTATAATTTAACCTATGTAAAATGCGGTTGCCAACCGACAACACTCAGTCACTCGTCACACATTGTAGCAGATTGTTTTGTGTGGTTTTAGACATCTAAATAAACCACACAAACGTTTTGAAAACAGCCTAATGAATTTGGGCATTGAAATAGAAAGGAATTTTTCTTCTTTTTCATTTGCCTTTGTGTGGAAAAAGGGCATTTCGGATGTGCAGTATGGATATCCTATAATCCCCACTTCCTTTGTTTATTATAACAACACTTCTTAAAACAAAAATGGTTTCATATGACATAAACAACCTGCTTGCACTTAGATTTTTGTTTGTGTTAGAATGCTATTTTAATTAATTTAATGTCTATTAAATTCAAGAATCTGCTATAAAAAGACCTTAATACAAAGACAATACTGAAGGTTTTTATACTAGCCCAAACTATCATATAACCAGGAAACCGTCATAAATTGCCTTCTCTAATGAACACATACTTAGAGTGACCATGGACATTAGTACTCCCATTGTTATAAGAAATCCATGCAGTTGGCATTTGCATAATCGAGCATGATAGAAACTTTGGAATTGATTATCATTCTATTTTGTTTGAATGTTTGAAGACATTGTGAAGTTGAATAAAGTATTTCCTAACCAGATCTTTGAAATGCCACCAATGATATTAAGTACGGTATAGATTTGCCTGCAGTACATGCTGCCTACACTGCACCTCACTTTACGTGGAATGGTCCAAGGTCTTGACACTTTGGTCTGCCTTAATTTTTAGACGTCTTCAGTGCTCCATACATAGCCAAACCGGAATCATGTTAGATCGCAAAGGCAATCAGGATTCAAGCACTTAAAATTAAAAAAAATAATAAAAAGAACAGTAAAAAGAAAATTATCCTTTATTTAGCTTCCTTTTTTGGCCTTCATACAAAACCCAGCAAAACAGGGAAATGTACTGTAGACACCACTTGCCACAGTGGCACTATGGCGCAAATAGTTGCACCTGGTCCAGAAGTGAGACTCAGCGTCACACTGTTACTCAAATGTTATGGACAAACTACACTGAGCCAGATAGCAAAGTGTTACGGGATGAAACCCTAAGGTGATCTGAAGCATGGTTTTATCTCTCTCTATCTGTCTTTTTCCTGTCTGATTCCTGCACACTCAGTGTACCTCAAGTGATTTGCATATCATTCTGAAGCACTCATTTCTAAGTTTCCCCTTGAATTTTAATTTTTGTTCACGTTTGGTTTGTTTATTTTAATTGTTGTTCTCGCCTCGCTACCTTCCACCTCATATGCAGTATTGTTCTCCTTTTACACATGATTTTATAAACATGATCCTGGGTACTTTTGTTTGAGTTGTGTGCTTTTAAAATACGTTAGTTTTTCTTTATTTTTCTTATCATTTTCCTCTCACTTTTAATTTTACCTTATAAGGAGTGCTGCTGGCACGCATGTTAACGCAGCTGTAGTCTAGCAGGCTAACAGTACGTGCCTGCTGCTCCTACCGTGGTTGATCCAGGTACACGCCCAGCCACTTGCTGGGAAAGGTACAATCCCAGCCACGGGTAAAGGCTTTTTAATATTTATTTTTAGTACTTTTTTGTTGCCCGCTTGTGTGTCTTTATCCATAGCATATTGTATAAGTTAAATGAGTACTAGAATAAACAGCGGAATTAAGTATGTGAATACTTTCCGTAACCACTGAGAATACACTTTTATTATGTATTTATTATTTTTGTAAAGTATTTGTTATTTATAAAGTACATTTTTCTAATTTGAAAATGCATTCTAAAAACATTGGTGTGGTTTTTGGGCAGCTGGAACAGATTGATAGAATTTCAGTATATTTCAGTATGGAAATATGAATTATCGTATGAGCAAATTGAGTTAAGAGCTCTGTAATGGAACGAATTACACTAAAGTCCAGGGTCCACTGTATATTTGTTTATAATAATATAATTAATAAATAATTAGATAACATAATATAATAACAAGGCCCTGTGTGTGTATACAATATATGTCTATACTATATTGCCAAAAGTATTTGCTCACCCATCTAATTTATCTGAATCAGGTGTTCCAATTAATTCCATGGCCACAGGTGTATAAAATCAAGCACCTAGGGATGCAGACTGTTTTTACAAACGTTTGTGAACAAATGTGTCGCTCTCAGGAGTTCAGTGAATTCCAGCGTGGAAGTGTTACAGGATGCCACCTGTGCAACAAATCTAGTCATGAAATTTCCTCGCTCCTAAATATTCCACAGTCAACTGTCAGGTATATTATAAGAAAATGGGAACGATAATAGGATGTCACTAAAGCTCTGTGAGTAAAAGCAGGTGAGTGAATACTTTTGGCAATATACTGTGTATATTGAGAGAGAGAGACATAAAGAGGAAGAGAGGGAGACACGATCTAAGCATAAGTATACTGGTACTTTTAAATAGACTTCATGATGCTCTATTAAGGGCCAATGTGAATAGAAAAGATGTGATAGGAGAATATTGGGCATGGGGTTGGTTATGGGGTAAAATAGAATAAAATAAGGAGCCTGGGGAGGAGGTTGATATAAATCATAACCCCTATTCACAAAAAATAAAGCTGCACACTTTTCTTTCATTCAAAGGTCACATGTTAGATAAGAAATGTTACTTTTCCATCTATGACGACAAGGCAAAAAGAAGGCTGGTCTAAACATAGTGCTGAGGTGCTCTTTAGAGTGCGAAAGTGGGGTGAGGGGTTGAAAAGTCTTTCAGAACAGAGTAATAAAATGTCAAAGAAACTCCTCCACCACCCCTCTATTGCACTGGGATTGGCTGCTTCCATTCAGATGTGCCATAATTCAATTTGTTTATGAATTGGTTCCTCTTGGAAGCTGAAATCTTAGATATTAGAATACATTGCTGACTTACATATAATGCTTGTTGTGTGGTTCACTTTCGGACTAATTTTGATGTATTTGCATGGGTGCATATGTGCGAGTGCGTATCTGTATCTGTATGTGTTTGAGACAGAGCATGAAAGGGCATGAGGGGTATTTATACATTGATACAAATGTCCCCACTAACGTTTGAATGTCAATTAGGGCCTTGTGGGGACATTTGGCACCCTTTATGATGCACCCTTGCACCCTTTATGATTAGATATGCTAGATTTTATTTGAAAACTATCTATTTAGTTACTGTATATAATGAGAATAATATTTGTGTTAATATAGGTAGGTAATATCTGCTATGAGTATTTGTATGAATTCCTGGATATACATCTTTGCACACACAGCACATACAGTATACAAATATATATATATATATATATATATATATATATACTCACAGATGTCTTGTGCCTTCTCATTCGTTCTCTAAATATGAGAATGTCCGACAGTAAATCCTTCACACACTTATCTTAATGTAGTGCTCTTCCTCTGCCTCTTCTTTTATTTTCCTCCACTCACTTACACACCTTAGCTACTACTTCTCCATTTTCTGCTGGAGTTAGTTCTGCAAAATAAGTATATCTTTGTTCATTGTGAATGAGATTTTCATCATTGCTGAGCTTTAAGTAATGTTGTGTACTTAATCTTTACAAATTCAAGTGCCCTGGGTTATTCATTCATATAGGGACAGACCGCCAATACATCCTAGTGCACATACTGTACGTACTCAGTAACACGCTAAGGGCCATTTTAGAGACACCAATTAACCTAGCATGCATTTCATTTGAATGTGTTAGGAAACCAGAGTACCCGAAGAAAACCCAGAAAACACGCAAACTGCACACAGAAATTGCCCAGGTGTTAAAGAAATGTTAATGCTAATAAGTATAGTGTACATTAATTGTTACAAGTAAAAGTATTCCTTGATTTATTTTCACTTACAACATTCATATGATTGAAAGAAAGAAGCAGGGAGGAAGTGTGGAATGCAAAAGCAGAACTGTTATTAACAGAAGCATAGTACTGTTGCAAGGTTCGCAGTCAAACACACAGACAATCGTCACTGATTCAAGGTGATGGTAAAGACAAGCAAGTGCCAAGTGTTCTGCAAGAATCTCAGAGGCAAGGCAGGAGACAAATCTATGACAGACAATAGTCATGACCAGGATATAAACTAAGGCAAAGTATTGGTATAACATGGCGTGATGTAATACAATAGATTGTATAACCTGAAATTAACCCCGGTGCTTAAGTAACTTAACTAAATAGAACAAAATAATGGAGTTTATTTGGGCTGTGGTGGCATCAGATATTACTTTTGTTATATTAAGTGCACAAAAAGCACACTGTTTATCTTAGCCTGACTTTAGTGCAGATACTATCAGCTTCATCTCTCTCAGTTGTTCAGTAGCTTGACATGAGACTGGTGCCACTATGACCTGAGTGATGTAATACAAACTTTTGAGTTCTTTTAGTAACAGCTTATTATCTACAATATATCTATCTACAACTAATTGCTCATTGGTCAGCCATTTTTGGGAAACATCTACCAACTCCCATCTATTGATTAGAATATTGAGTCATTCATGAATTCCATTCTTAAATATTTATAATTGTAGGTGTATTTTGTTCATAGACATCTTTAAGTCATTCCACAGGATTTAAAATTGGGGATATAGATCTGGAACTTCCAAATCATTACTTTTTGTCCTCTGAAGACATTCCTTTGATAAATTGGGCTTGTGCTTTGGGCATTTTCATTCATTTCTTTCATTTAACTAGAGCGCCAGTTACATCTGAAGACATTAAGCCATGATGCAAAATACTGTCAACACCATGCTTTAACACTGTTTTTTTCTTGAAGAAATGTCTTGTTTTGTGTCAGCCTTATAAGATAATCACATGGTTTGGTTAAATAAACAGTATAAATAAACAGTTTAAATAAACCGTTTAAATAAACCCTCTGCCAGTGACCACTATCAATGGTCAATACTTTTAGATGTCCTTTAGTGGTTAATATTAATGCTTCTTTATTTTCTCCACTTTATGCTCATGGCCTTTATGCTGCTCCTAATATTTGCTAGACCCTTTCTACTGATTCAGACTTTTGAACTATTGGAACCTAGACATACTTTATCAGCATTTGCCGTGCTGCAGATTTGTCATTATCCATAATGTACCACTGATTTCTTATTATTTAGCAAAATTTGCAATCAATTTATATAGTGTTATTAAACATTGTTATATTAGCATTAATTAAATCCTATAGCAACACACCAGCACGAGTTTACAAGACCATCCAGACATGGAATTAAATATGACATATTGCAAAAGAGACCAAAATAAAAGTAATCTTTCCTTCAGTAGAAGAACAGAACAAGGAGGAGCTGTGATCTGGGATTGCTTTTGCAGTTGTATGGTTATCGACAGACCGCATGTTACTTCAAAATCCTCCTGATTGGTCAATTTAATCTGCTGATCCTATACTACGACTATAATACACATCACCTCATATGACATGTGAAAGAGCCCTGCGTGCAAACATATCAGGTTCAAGCATGACAGTGATGTGCTCTGCCAGGCCAAATTTATGATATAATTCTGGATAATTAATTTCTCTATAATTATCATACTGGGCTACATTACAGCATCTCATTTATATCAGATTAGTTATGACACTTTATTTTCAAGGTTAAACCTTAATAATAGGATTTCAGCATGGCTTCATAATGAATTGGGATTGAATTCATATTGTTCAGAAATGTGGAGGTGTGTTTTCCCTTCAGAATGAATTAAAAACAGAAAAGAAGGGACAGAAGAAGAAAAGCTCTCAGAGCTTCCAAGAGTAACGTGCCATCCATAATTCTTAAACTTGCCACCCCCCCAAACAAGGTAATCTTAGTAAGAGAGGTTTCCAAGAACCCAAAGGACATTCTGGCAGAGCTCCAGAGATTTTAGGGGGATATAGTTGAAAGGTCCAGAGGGTCAACCTTCACTGCTGCACTTCATCAACCTGGACTTGGCAGATTTGCCAGACAGAAGCATCTCCCAGTAAAAGACACATAAAATACCACCTATAGGAAAAGCACCTTGAAGAATCATACTGTGAGAAACAGGATTTGCTGGTCTAATGAAACCACTGTCTACTCTGCCTTAAAGCGCAGATGCTGCATTCATGGTTCACCTTCTAGATGTTTCCCCCACAGGCTGTAAATATGTGATTATGACATCTCAGGGATGACCCCTTGCAGATTACAGTCTTGGCTTTTCCAGTATAAAGCACATGAAGTGAATGCCAGTGAATACCACATTTGATGTAGGTGGGCAGTTGCTGCTGTTTAGTCCCTAAAAACAACCAGTACCCTATAATGGGCATACACGACAACGGGTGATTAGGGTCCTTTCATTCAGGAAAGCCATAGCTTCAGGCACCTGTAAGCTGCTAGAGGCTGAACTTGATTTCCTGATTACCAGCCGAAAGTGAAGATAGTGGGTTAACTGGTGGGTCACTATCAGCCTAAGAGACTGACCATTCCAGTAAAAGAAAGAATCTGTTGACTTTTCAAAATGTCAATATAATGCCTGCATGATATATACTTTAAATTATATACTTTGTGGTAAGGCACTCAGTTTAATGCGAGGTTAAATTGTGTGCTGTGTGTTTGGGGAAAACAGCTCTAAATAAGGAGCTGTAAATTTGTGTAAATTGAGCTAAATTACTTGGCTCAGCAATACACAATGTGTGGTATGTCAAGGGAAAATCACTCGAACTAACTAGCAGCAAAAGGAGGAACTGGCTTGGAAAGGATTGACAAAGAGTAATTATGGGTCATTGTGCAGTAATCTACAAGTATATATATATATATATATATATATGCACTATATTGCCAAAAGTATTCACTCGCTTGCCTTGACTCACATATTTAGCTGCTCGACCATGAAAACACATTCTATTTGAAGGCCAAATGTTTGGAGGTCTGTAGTGATTCAATAATTATAACAATTAATCTGTATGACAGGTTGGACAAATGAATGTCAGTCCAGCCTAGTACTTGAAATGATACTCATACTGCAGACACACACTGCTTAAGGAAGTAAGTGCAGGGTTTATTTACGAAGTGACAACTTAAAGTAGGCAAATAATAACGTGAAGGAGAGTATTCTCAAACAAAAGCATGGTAATATGGCATGGTAAGGTAAATATTTTGCAGTGAACTGAATCCATTTAGTCCTATAATAAATGGTGCAGGAAGTTATTTAGTTAATTTTATTGCAGTAATTATATAGATTTATATTAATTGCATTTGGCAGAAAATCTTATCTCAAAGGACCAGCAGTGGCAGCTTCATTGTGGTGGGATCAATACTAATGCAACAAACCCCTGCAACATTTTTATTTTATGGTAGTAAACATATTGTTAAAAGTTTTCAATTATTAGATAATGAACTGACCACCAGAACATGTTTAATTTTGTAGAAAATACATTCAAATTCATTGCTTCTTATAGGCTTTACCTATTTGGTTTGCTGTGTGTTTGGGTCTTTAAATATGTGTATAAAAGGCAGTGTCAAATAGACTCAAAATGCCTTTTCTTTATAGGCTGGTGTATTTGACATTTGCAGCCTATGAATTCACTCCTGAGAGAGTGTGCATGTGTGTGTTTGTTGCACTAAAACATGCTATTTGTGGTCCCCGTCTGTCCTTTTAACTTAATGAAAGTATGTTCTTTACGTCTTACTCAGGCACAAATACACATTGTACAGACAGAGGAGCATATCATTACAAATCACTTAAGTGCAACCCACACCAGATCCAGACACTCACACACACACACATATTCTATTTTAAATCAGCAGAGGTATACTGAAAT
>JAOUQT010000031.1:3116832-3136315 GCA_025769995.1 Xyliphius kryptos
GGTACTCATTCATTCTAGGTTAATTGGTTTCTCTAAAATGACCTATAGTGTGTGACTGTGTGTGCCCTACAATTGATTGGCATACTGTCTTGAGTTGGTTCTGCCCTTGCGCCCAGATTCGCTATGTTGGCACCACCTATCCCGCGACCCCGTGTGGATTAAGCAGAAAAAAACAGTTTTGGGTCAGTGAATAAAGCAACATACGACCTTGATACTAAAATAAAGTCTATTGGGTTTTCCTGCAAAACAAATATGCAAATGCGACAGTCAAAGTCCGTGTCAAGGTCTGTGTCAAAAATTCTTCATGACACTCAAACGTTTTTGCAGCTGATTATTGTACAGTACTGTGAAAAATTCTTAGGCACATGCAAAAATACCATAAAGCAAGGATGCCTTCAATAATAATTACTATGCCTCTACATAATATAAGATAACATCATGATGCAATTAAAGGTAATAGAATAAAGTCTATTTTTTTGTTAAAAACTGTTCCAAGACACACTCTTAAAAAAAGGATTGTAAAATGGTTCTCGTGAAAGAGCTGGGTTGTTTCCAGAACGATTTGCTTCTGAAGAACCCATTTTTGCAGAAATTCTTTTTTCCAAGAGTTCTTTGTGTACTAACCATTCCTGTAAGAACCGTTTGGTCCAAAGAACCCATTGTGTAAGAGAGTGATCTTTAAGGATTTTGGAAACTTATGTACAAAATCCTTACCAAACAAAACAATCAACAATTTTATATTAAATATTATATAAAATGTATATTAAATTAAATTAAGACTTGCTTAACACACTTAATAACATTTCCCTTTATTAAAGGGCTCTTGAACAAGGTATGGGCACAGAAAACTTAAACTATGCACTTCTATGCCCTCCTCCGAATATCACTTTTGGAGGAGGACATGGGGTCTTCGCATTTATTCCATCCAGTATGATATACATATTTTCATATGTATATATTTCACATATATTTGGAGTACTAAGGAATAACCTATAAATGAGAGACAGTATTTAATTAAAGTAATTACTAAACTTGTAATTGATTCCATTTTTTTCATTGTAATTTTCCTTATCGATTGTTATTGAGTATGGCTTGTTGGATTGCTAGTAGTACGACAAAGTTAGGATTTTGGCCTCTCAGAGTTAACTGACTGACAGACGAATTAACTAACTGAGCCAGAGTAGAGCTCTAAGTGCTCTGTGAACTGACATTAGGGAACAAAGTGCTGGTGTTTCTATGGCATATACAATGCCCCACCCTCTTCAACACAGGTGTTAAATCAATGGTGATTCCCCTTTGTTCTATTTGATTACCTGCTGGATTGAGGATCAGGAATTCCTGAGAATCAAGGTAAGCTAAATTTTATATTTTATTTTATCAAACTTGAGTTGACTACCTAAGTTCTTTTATAATGCAAAGTTCTTTTTTTCTTATAGGTATGAGTGAAGCAGTTTGAACAAAGCGAGTGTGTGACTGGCTATAGGAAATAGTATTTGGTGCATAAAAGCACGCCGGATGTCATGTTAATAACCAGCTCACACAACAGATATCTGAAACACATAGAATTATATCTTCAATTTCGACCCGACTCTGACAAAAATATCATCATTTAAAAAACAATTAGCATAAAAGAAACTAGTTATGTTTAGAAAAACCTTGAAGAACCTAGGAAAAGAGAGAAAACAAAAAGACGAGGTTAACTTAGACACTGTTCTCTCTTTTTTAGAGAAACTAGTGGTAGTACAAACAAGTATTAATGACAATGTTGGGAAGTTTTTCAGCGAGCACTCTTGAGATCTGTTTTAAGGAGAACAATAAAATAGATTAAAACCTCAACATTCTTTTGGAGAAAAATATATTCAACAGGTGTTTTGATGACATTGATAATAAATACAAGATCTACCAGTACTGTGAATAACAAGAACAAATGCTTCCAATGTTTCCAATTCCCGAAGATTCTGCCAACTATTTTTATTAGACAAGACACTAGAAATTATATTTTTAGATTTTTGAGAGATTTCCTCCAGATTTATTGCATGATGTTCTAGAAGGTGCCATTCCACATACAATTAAATTGATATTGCAACAGTTTCATGTTGGAAAGAATGTAAGCATCCACCAGCTCAACACTCATTTGAAATATTTTATTTCGGACATAAGCCTGTGCCTCTTTCAGGGAAAAAGAAATGTGGACTCTCTTGTGTCTTCTTCTTCTTATGATCAGCAGGTTTGTTCCTAAAGACAGTCATCACTGGCAATTGGACCTTCTTCTGTGGAAAATTTTGTGAAATCATCTTGGCACCAGCAAGTTGAGTGCATGGGCGGAGTCCTCTATCTTATTATGTATCTGGTCAATGGCTGGTTTGTGGACATCTGTATATGTCTACACATTTTAACAAACACGATCATGCTTACAGTGACCAAGACACAAGGAAGTGTGTCAGATTTCCATCAGTTGAATGTATATTCAGATGATGAAACCTGTTGATTACTTAACACTACAAGCCAAAAGGACATGTCATCTAAGATGTATTACCGAGTAAAATATGTCCGTTTGTAAAACTAAAAGTTTGTTTTGTTTCCAAATAAACACTTTTTTATGTGTTGAAAAAATGACATAGATGAAGCAACACTTGTAAGGATTATTGAAAGGATAGTAGAGAGGTGAATTGCCTACATAATACATCAGACGCAACTTCTAAAGTGTTTTAGCACTTAAAGTCATCGCTGTGATAATCACAGTAAAATACTGTGAAAATACTGCAATTTTGATTATTTCGGGGCAAAGTTTGTTTAGACATACTTTCAGTCTGTTCAGTACTATTTAAAACCTCAGTGTATCACACTACTTCCTCGATTTTCCTATACAAAGATGTCATGATACACAAATAGCTGGAGTGTTTTTCCTAAGAATATTAAAGGATGCATTTGAGGAATATTATCCAGAACTTTTGTTCCCTCTGAGAAACAAGATCCAAGCACTGTTTGACAACCTTAGCAGCCAACAAAAATAAGTTATTTTATATATGAAAAACCACTATACATGCTTTAGTGTGATCATATTCTGCATGATGCACAATTGCAGACTAATTTAAAGTGTGTTCTCACTACTATCACTCAGACTGTTGTGAAATATTAATATTGTATGTACAAACATTTAGCATTAACAAACCATACTCCACAGGTATCCTTCATACTAATAATATACAGAGATGTTCATATGAAGGTATCCCTTTATGAGCAAGATACCTGGAAAAGACATGTGAGTGACACCCATAAAATGTTTACACAATCGTGTACTGTATATCTCCATAGGATATACAGTAGCTACTGTACATAATATGTCTCATAAACAGGTATACACTTAATAAGATTTCCAAAAATTTTCCAAAGATTTTCTCAACTGTAAACTTGTATTTAACAAAATGATCAAATTAATTACCTGTTGGACTGCACCATGCCCAGTAAACAATTCCTGTCTTAATTGTAGGATGCCTTACAAAATTCTCTTAAAAATAATTTCAAAAAGGACAGAATATCTTATTTATAAACTGCCAAGCTGTGGGACAATAAACCCAGTTCCTTTGGATAAAGAGGCCTCTTGTGAGTTTTACATTAAACAATATGTTAACAATATATCTGTAAATGACTACATCTGATGGTTGACTCTTACTACATTGCTTGTGTAATTTGTTAAAAGCACTATAGGCATTGATTCTTAACCCAAACATTCAATATTTAAAGGAATGAATAAAACATTATTTCAGAAGAAGTATAATGGCAAATGGAAAGACAGAGTAAATAATTTCCAACCCTGAAGCACCCGATAATGATTTGTATCTGCAATATCTTAATTGATGATTCAATGTCATGTGTACTGCATTTGGGATATTTATGCCTTCCACATCTGAGATGAACGAACAATTTGAAGATGAACCCATAGATGCTGATCGAAAAATGTTCAGAAAAGTTTAAAAGAATGCCAACTTGTGATCTAAAATGTAAAAGGGCGTGACAAGGTGTCACTGTGTATGTACAGTGTGTTTATCAGAAAACCATTATCTGTAATTTTTATAACACTAAAATGTTACTGAATAGCGTTACTTCCTAAGTACTTACTCCGGACATGCAGGTGTATTATTATTATATAATATTTTTTCACTGCGCATAAAGTATTTCAGGTCAAAATGAGTGTTTTTGTCTATTAGGCATGTGATGTGAAACTTGTGTTATCCACAGTATTGTTGACCTTACTGCAGATTTGTTATTTTACTTAACGTATATGTATATCTTTTTGTTATAGGAGACAGGTGCTCCTACTCAAACTCTAGTAAAAGGAAAAGGAAAATCATTTGCAGGTGAACAGGATAACCCTATTCCTTTATGGGATACAGGTTGAGAAAACAGTAGGGTTGTTTCATATGTTGAGTGAATTAATGTCAGTTTATTTTGTTTTTGGAGTTAAATAAAATAAAAAAAAACACACTCATTTAAGTTGAAATGTTTGTCTTGGAAATCAAGTAGCACAGCGTTGTGCTGATTTTATCTAAAAGACTATACGCCTCTGTGTGTTGTGATGATCGATGTTGACTGTTAGAATTAATAGAAGCTGTTTTTATTGTTCCACTGTAAAAAGGGCTATATATATGAATTCAATGAAATTAATATATATATATTGTCCGACATCTAGTGGAGTATGATCGATGCTTAAATCTTGCGGTGGAGAAGCTGAATTCGGAACAACACCAGAAATTTGTGGTGTTTTTTGAGAATTTTGATTAGACATTGTATGAAAAATTTTACTTTCCCAAATTTTCAGCTACCATTGTGTTATTAATCAAAATAGAGGACGTCTTACATGTGGTGACTGGTCAAAATTGTACATTCAATTTAGGAATAAGCTCTTCAACAATTTTAATTCATAATTTGATGAAGCACTTATTTTCAAGGCTTTCTTTTGATGTACACTTCTTAGTGAGGTGGAAATTTCACAGATGAAACGAATCAATTATAAGTTTTGTACTTATTTAACCAATATTTCATCTGACTCAACCCACTATAGCTAGCACTTAGTTGTACATTAAGTAGTAAATGAAATGAAAGTAAAATTAAGTAGTAGTTTGATGTTATTAAGGCTATGGGGGCATATACAAATAGCCTAGGCCTGGTATTTATGCTGGTAGATCTTTGATTTGTTCACATATCAAAATCTGATCTACCTTTAAAGGTTGGTAACCACTGCTCTAGAGAATCTGACTCTCACTCTTGCATATTCTCGGGAACAGCCTTTATTATGTTTTTTTTTAGAAAATATGGTCTGTTATGTAATGTGTTGCATTCTTTTATGTAATTTTGTTGGAAAAGTAATATGTGGAAATCTAACATCATTCTGTACTGACATATTTATTAAAATAATTCATTATAATAAACGTGTAGTGTACCTCTCAATAGAATCAGTAAGCTGTCCAGTGTTTCTAATTTATGATTTAATGTCTACAGTGTAACAGACCTCTTAACAGAAATATGACAGGAATGCTGAGGTCAGCTTGGAGGGAGAAATTTAGTGAGTTAGAGCAGTGCTGACAGCTGAAATTGTGAGAAGGTTGAACCACCAAGAGGTTAGAAATATACGTATGTAAATTTAAACAATGTAAAATATTATAAAATATTATAAATAAAAACCCAATGATAGTAAAACTGATATTTATTAATAATATTATATTATATATGCTGAATGTTTCTAGACATTTAATTATACTACACTATTAGGTTAGGGTAGTTTCAATCAGGGAATTAAAGGCAAAGGTTGTATAACACAATTACAATAAACACAAAATTCTTAAGTATTTACAGAAACATGGGCTGAGCAAATCACTCAAGTAATTAGAAGTAAACTTTAATCAAAACATGATACAAAAGTAATGTGAAACAAAGAAACTAAAGGGGAAACAGGAGTAAATCATCCGAGTATAACACAAACTCAGGTGACTTATTTAAACCGTCAACACTGGGTAAGGATAGTTGACTCCTGTGGTGTCTGGTATCTGGCTTGTAAAGGTCATGCATGGCAATGATAAGGATGAGTTACTAAGAGAAATCTTAAATGTCTCACCATTTCCGGAATCCCTTTTCTTGGTGTAGTGTGCCACCCGTAGTAAAATCTGCAAAATCCATAATGCTCTTCTTGCTGCAGTAGGGCAGCAGGGTCCCCTCCACATAACCAAAGTTCAGCCAAAAATGGGAATGATAAACACTATGTATAAGAATAAAATGCAATGTTCTCTGGGATTTGAAAGAGGGAGCTACATGTAAATTGTATAGAAAAAACATCCTGTATAAAGCAGGAATATGCAGAAACATATTGGGCTTTGCTATGTGCATTAAAGGGGCACATTAACATTGTCAGCGGTGTGGGCAGGCAGAGATATTGGAAGTTAGTAGAGTGGTGCAGCAATATCTTAGGTTACACAAGGTAGACTAACTGATGCCCATGCCCAAATGGTCCTTAGTATCCACTGTGGTGGCTGGGAATTTGGGAAATGATTCCAGTTTAGTCATGAGCCTCCCAACAAATAATCCTCCTGGGGGAACCCAATATAAGCTACATCCCATTCTGGCTGTGACGCCCCTTCAGATACTGCATCTGCTCCTTCTGGTTTGCATATATAGAACAAGGCACTCAACTTGAAACAGGTGCAAGTAATTAACAAACACACACTTAAACTAAGGTGAATAGGAATAGGTGTGAACATCAATGGCATATCAATCTTAGTTGGCTGTCAGGGCATCTGGGATCTGGTGTTTGGGGCTGTAGAGATTGTGCACAGCTGTGATGAGGACAAATTCCTAACAGTTTATTAGTGTGAGGCTTCTGTTTATATATTTTCTGACCGAATAATGAGCTTTAACCAAGACAATTGCATGATTGTGTTTTTTAGCATTAGTTAAAAAATGTCAGTTGTATGTTACATATTGCTCATTTATAATTTACTTACAGCAGGTTGAGTAATTTGCATAGAAAATACTATTATGGATTCCCAAATGTGCTTGTATTGTACACTCTGAGACTGATGGCAGAGCAATGCCCTTCTAATTCCTTTCACATACTGGCAATGTACAAACCCATTTCCAAAAAAGTTTGGAAAATGTACACACTGTAAATAAAAATGGAATGCAATAATGTACAGTTGTCAAAAACTCATATTTTATTCACAATAGAACATAGACAACATATCAAATGTCGAAAGTAAGATATAAACACATCTCAAAAATGTTGGACAGGTTTACCACTGTAAGACATCAACTTTTTTCTTTACAACAGTCTGTAAACGTCTGGGGACTGAGGAGGCAAGTTGCTCAAGCTGAGGGATAGGAATGTTAACCCATTCTTGTCAAATGGTAAAATTCTAGTTGCTCAACTGTCTTAGGTCTTTTTTGTCATATCTTCAGTTTTATGATGCAGCAAATGTTTTCTATCTGAACACTTCTACGCAGCCATGATGCTGTAATTGATGCAGTATGTGGTTTGGCATTGTTATGTTGGAAAATGCAGGGTCTTCCCTGAAAAAGACATTGTCTGAATGGGAGCATATGTTGCTCTAGAACATGGATATACCTTTCAGCATTGATGGTGTCATCCCAGATGTGTAAGCTGCCCATGCCACATGCGCTAATGCAACCTCATACAATCCTAGATGCAGGCTTCTGAACTGAGTGCTAATATAAACTTGGGTCGTCCTTTTCCTCTTTAGATCACACTGCGTCCCTGATTTCCATAAAGGACCTCAAATTTTGATTCTTCTGATCACAGAACAATTTTTCAATTTGCCATAGTCCATTTTAAATTACTTTGAACTATAGAGTTTTAGCTGGAAACAGCGGATGACACGATGTAATGTGTTCACAGATAATGTTTTCTGGAAATATTCCTGAGCCCTTTTTTCCGATTTCCAATGCAGAAGCATGCATGTATGTGATGCAGTGCTGTCTAAGGGCCCGAAGATCACAAGCACCCAGTATGGTTTTCCGGCCTTGACCCTTTAGACGCAGAGATTCTTACAGGTTCTCTGAATCTTTTGATGATATTATGCACTGTAGATTAAGATATGTTCAAACTCTTTGCAGTTTTACACTGTTCAACTCCTTTCTGATATTGCTCTACTATTTGTCAGCGTGGAATTAGGTAAAATATCAGTTTTGAGATTTGTAAATTATTGCATTCCGTTTTTATTCACAGTTTGTAATTTTTTCTATCTTTTCTGGAATCGGTTTTGTACTCAGACAGTTAGTCACAGACACACAAACACACACAGCTTTCAGCATTCCTTTCCTCAGGAGAAATTCCTGGAGGGTGGAAAGCAGGTGGAAAAAGGGGCGAATAAAGAAGAAAATGTGCATAGTAATAAAAAATGCTAATCTAGCTGCAAAGGTGGTTGGCAGAGTTTGCTTGTTTTTAAATGTTTCAGACTCAACACAGGGTCCTGCCGATAGGCCTATAGCTCTCTGTCTTCCGGGAAGTGAAGAGTATGCCTCAGCAGCCTGCAAGGGTATTCAGTGCTGACCAAGCAAAATCCAACATCCAAGCCACACTCTAATCATCATCTACCACCCACCAGGGTAGCCACCAGATGCACACATGGGGGGTAGGGGGGGAGTTAAATGAATAGATGAATTGGTCTATTTAAAGTAAGGCCATGTGCTTACACAAACACACACATGCACATAGATAGACACAAAAACAAAGCATTTCTGAGCATGAAAGGGGTAAGTAAAATAAACCTCATCATTCAGACCCAATGTGGCATGCTTATACATGTTCCAAATATTCATGTACATATGTGTGTGTATATATAAATCATTGTTTTGTGGCTGGCCAAATTTTCCATGACAAAATCGAAGACCTTTGAAGCTCGGCATTCTCCTAATATCCTCTGTCATTATTACTGCTGCCACAAAGCCAGAAACAAGCTGACTTCCCTTAGTGTTTTTTTTGTGTCTGAGAGAGAGAAAGAGAGAGATGCGGCCACCTCCTTTACCATGGTCACCGAAAGTTGTGTTATACAATTAAAGTAGGGTCTGAAAGTCCAAAAGACAACTAATGAAAATGCTTTAATTTAAAATGGCTTTAGTTGCAATTTATTTTTTCAAAAGCAACTTTGTATGTTTCATGTTGTTTGTTTGTTCATTCATTTGTCCATCATTTGTGAGGATTGCAAAAATACAGGGCTTACTGAAATATAACATGATCTACTGCGGGTCAAGGAAGAAGCTGTCATATTCTGGAGTAGATCAGTCATGGCACGGATGATGAGGCTAAAATAACCCTGTCATAAAAAAGACTTTCCTGTTGGCCTTGATCTGCACTTTCCAACTGCGCTTCTAGTTACATATGACATATTACATACTAAAGCATCAGGTTTATAAGCGGCATGTAAGTGTTGTCCCTGCTGGAAGTAGAACTAGTTTAAACTACTTAGGACAAAAAAAGTTCCATGACATAAATCCCTGTTCACATTTTGGACTTTTCTCATAATCAATGATTCAACTGAAACCATATGAGAAGTTTAGAGGGAAAATCACCAACTTCATCTGAAATGTGAACCAATTACATACACACTTCTTTTGGTAAGATGCCAGAAAAATTTAAATCTATTATATTAATCTTTAACAAATGTGTTGAATTTATAATAGAAGCCTTTATTTGTCATATATAGCCAACAATGGCAGCTTGATTGTAGTGGGGCTTGAACCTCTGACCCTTCGCATCAGTAAATATGAGCCTTAACCATTGAGTAACCACTGCCAAATTGAAAACATTTGTTTTAATAAACGTTGTGTAAAATCTACATTTTGTAAATAACTAGTAACTAATGTAACTAAATCTGTCAAATATTGTAATTTTAGCAGAGTGGAAAGTACAACTAATCTAACATGAAGTGGAAGTATAGCATAGCATAAAATGTAAGTACTCAAGCAAGTACAAGCACAATGTTCTACTTATGTATTTAAGTAAATGTATTTAGTATGGAAAATGTCATTTCTTACTTCAGTGACAGTTGGTGTTGTATTCGGAATTACTGGGCAAGTAGAGAATGTTTTTTTAATTTCCAAACAATATTCCCCCCCCCCATAAAATTGTACGTCAGTAGAAATGCAACATATTACAAAACAGATCACTTTTCAGATAAAGAAAACATGTAATGAAGGTTGGATTTTGCGGTCAAAGTCTCCAGAAGAACTGTGCCAGATTCCCCAAGACGCTCCGTTTATCATCTATTTATCATAAAACTGCACAAATTTAACTTGCATCGCTGTTAAGTAAATAACACACCAAATATTGACTTCCTTATTATTGTTTACTGCCTGTTATAGTATTTTATGTATAATTATATTCTTTATTGTTGAAGGCATACTTGCTTTACAGCATGTCTTTGAACATGACTAAGAGCTTTTCATATAAAAGTACAGGCTTGTGGTTAAGGAACCAGCCTTGCGACCGGAAGGTCCCTGGTTGGATTCCAAGTACCGACAAGTCATGGCTGAAGTGCCCTTGGGCAAGGCAGTTGCTCCCTGGGCGCTGTGCTGGCTGCTCACTGCTCGGGGCACGTGTGCTCACTTCACCTGTGTGTGTGTATTTGTGGGATTCACTGCACGAATGGATTAAATACAGAGGAACAATTCCGCTGTGTGCAAAACATAGTGGCAAAAATGTATTGCTTTCACTTTCTTTCAGTCATGCACATTTTGTACCTTAGGTAGGAAACATAACTGCACAATTAAACTTTTACATTAACAATTTATTTAAAAAACCCCGAGCTCACTATGAAAATTCCTGAACGCTACAGTGTGACAAAATTCCCAATTCTGACAACCGGGACAGATTGTTCGCACATAAATTGTTAAATTCAGACCTTTTATCTGAACATTTGCAGTCTAAATCAGTCATAATGGCGTTTGTTTTACTATACTGTTTTTCACTGCAGTGACACAACACGGTACCGTTTAGAAAGTCTATTTCAATTTAAATTAAATTATCAATTTTAAAGCAAATTAGTCATGCTATTTTCATTTTAATACATGTCTATAAATTTCGTTATCAAATAAAATGTGAAATCACCAGAAATGTCCATTAGGTGGTGCTTAGTCTTTAAGCTTAGTCTTCTGTTGTACTTATGAGTGTGCATTTATATTGCTTGTAACGTGAGGAAATAAAAGTTGTATTAGGTGTCACAGATATTTCTTCTGGAGACATTTACACTTTTTTGGCAACAAAACCATGCAGCCTTCATTATAGTTTATTTCTATAACAAATTTGGACATTTTGGCAATTTACTGACCATACGTTTTAAATAAATTGGTTTGGGATTGTTTAGACTTTATGTAAGTATAGAGTTACTACTGTTTTAATGTCACCCATTAAACATTTTCACACCTTTAATTTTTTTTCTGTTATATTAAATCCTAATAAATAAAATTGTTCGAAATTGGGCATGTAGTCAAACTAACTGGAAAAACTGTTATGCAATGTGTTATGAATGTTATGCAATGTGTGCTATGTTTTGAATCCAAATACAATACACATCCCTTTTCAAATCAGAATTCAGATTAATATGAAATTTTAGAAAAAAAAAATACAGAAACTTAGCTTGCGTCCTTGCATTCACATTCTTTACTTTTCACATGTAAGTTACAACTGCAATTCACTCTGTTTATATCACTGACAAGGAGCATTGCATATGCATAGAGTAATGTTGTGCTTTTGTGCAAAGGAATTAACAGTGCAATGGTTTAATTTCTTTCTATTAGTCTAATTGTTGCCTCTAACTTGCCCTTAGTGTCTGAGTGAGTATATGTGTATGCTCTAATATTGATTGATGTCTTGTCATGAGTTGTTTCTGCCTTGCGCCCTGTCTTGCAGGTTGGGCACCACTTCCCTAACTATTATTAAGCGGGTAAAGAAAATGAATGAACTTATTTGATACTGAGAACCAGAATACACGTCGGATGAACCGTTGAAGACAGTCAAACAATTTTACAAACAATTGTAATGAAACAATATGAACGCTTGTTTTTAGATGGAGAACTTGTATTAAAAATCAGAATGATTATTGAAAAACGATTGAAAGATTCTACAGCCAGAGTGAGGCTTATTTATGACTCAACCTGCAAAATACCGACAAGGAAACTCATTGAATATAAAGTCTTGCTAAAATCAGACTGACAGTTCCTGGTGTGACAGTGTTTATGAAGGATGTGCGCGGTCCCTTAAGGCCGATCGCGGTCTACATAATTCATACAGAGGGGAGTGACTTGTTGCCCAAGTTTTTTTCTCCCTCTGCCTGTATAAAACCTGAAGTTCCCAGCAGATCACACTTACAGATGGAGAGACCTCGCCGCCCAGTCGGGTTCTATACTCTCGTCAAGTCCCCGGTTCTGTCCCGCTCCATTTCGCCGACTTTCTGAGGGAACCCCGAATTTTCCCTCTTAAAAGGCGCTCTTGTTCAGGTCACCACCATCACCTTGTGCAGGTCAACATGAAGTCCTTATTGTTCCCGTCTGCCCGGCTTAGCTCGATGGCGGCTCCGCGGGCGCTCTGGTTGACAGCGCTGTTTGCAGCTTTATCCCGCACGGTGCACGCTGCGGGGCCAGTGGTGCGCTGTGAACCTTGTGACGCCGATGCGCTCGGCCAGTGCAAGCCGCTGCCACGTGACTGCGCCGAGCGGGTGCGTGAACCAGGTTGTGGCTGCTGTCTGACGTGTGCACTGCGTGAGGGACAGAGGTGCGGAGTGTACACGGGACGCTGTGGCACCGGACTGCGTTGTCAACACCGGCCCGGGGAAAGTAAACCGCTGCAGGCGCTGCTGGAGGGAAGAGGAATGTGCACCAGAGCCGCAGACAGAAAAGTCCAGCTTCGTGTCGGTAAATGCTTTCTTTCATTCTTTCTTTTTTCTTTCTTTCCTCAGTAGTTTGTTTTGGAAAATTAAAACTTCATTTGACTGAAAAAGCTTTAGTACCGGGTTCCACCCCAAACTCTGTCCGTACATCACATCTCCGTAGCAGAATGGTCTGTTACTAAGTCTGTTTATACATCTTAAATCATATGCAATATTGTTTCTATCTATCTATCTATCTATCTATCTATCTATCTATCTATCTATCTGTCTGTCTGTCTGTCTGTCTGTCTGTCTGTCTGTCTGTCTGTAGATATACAGCATCTTAAACTGTAGAGAATGAATTGGTTAATGATTTGTTTATCATATGTATTATCATTGTCTGTCTATCTATCTATCTATCTATCTATCTATCTATCTATCTATCTATCTATCTATCTATCTATCTATTATATAACAACATTCAATTATATGTAACATTGTAATTAAACCCATTTGTCTGTCAAGAGAGAGTGAGAGAGAGCATATAGTAGAGAGACAGATTGTTCATTCATTGTGCACAGAGGAATCAATTCTACAAACATGCGCGTCCTAATGAATCCTAAGTGGTTCCGCCCCTTTAGTGCAGCCTTCCCGCCCCCTCATGTATAAACCTGATTGGTTGTTCCTCAGACCGGGATGGAACTACATGTTCCAATGTATAAAGCATTTGCTTTTGTGCTGTTCCTGGTTTACTCTGCTGTGAGCAAGGCAGTTATTTTGCTCTAGTTATTTGGCAGTTATTTGGACCAGTTAGTTTAGTTGGATTTTAGTGGAAGGCATGCAGACCACTGTGCCTGTGTGTGGGGGCTCCTCTGATTGCATGCATGCAAACAAATTAAGATGGTTTATTATGAACGCTAGCTTTGCTCTGCTTAGTGATTATTTTGGCCCACTGAGATATACAGTGATGTATTGGCAATTCTAGAGTCGATTGGAACCTCAGGCAATAATTTACAGGGGGGCCATTTTGACTGGCATTTATCAGTATTCTGCTATAAGTAAACTGACACCAACTCAAAAAATGACAAATGTAGACGACACATCTAGACGTCATAATTATTTTCAAAATATAAACAACATTAAAAATTATAATTGAAAAATATACAGTAAATATACAAAATACAATAAAAAAACATAATTATTATCAGTGTCATTGTGATTGCGGACATGTTTGGACCAGGAAATGGTCAGCGTAAATAATCAGACTGCATATTTTGCACATTGCCAATGGTTTGGTTTAAAGTTTGTCAGCCCTCAGGGGCCCGTGCCTGGCCTGGGACCCCAAGAATTTGCCTGATTTGCCTGGAGGCAAACAGAGCCTCTGCGGTGACGTGTGTGCACCACCTGGACAGCCAGTTGCAAGGCCTACACTGGCACCGTTGTTCTCTTGCATCCGAGGCTGAGCACCACAGCAAGCTCTCTATGCTGATGTGTGTGTCTGTGTGTGTGTTTTCAAGAGGGATAAGGCATGCTGTCTGCGTGTTTCCAGTGTGCGCGTTAAAGTTTGGCCGCTCTAACCTGATCGTTAAGAATGCTGCACTCGTGTATTTTTAGAGTGGAGAGGAGGTCACTGTTTTTGTTTGTGTGTGCATGTGTGTGTGTCTGTGTGCATGTTAATAGATAAATTACTGTAGGCTATTTATTCCTTATTCTTGAATGAATCTCTGGACCTCGTTTTTACAGGCAAGCAGTGGCTCAAACACAAAGAACAACATCCTACACACACTATCAAAATGCTGGAACATTCTGTTCTCTTGGATTAATTAGTCTAGCGTTCTAAACAGTGTTGTGTTTGGAGTGGTGATACTAGAGTCAGTTTGGCCCCAGGCAAAAATTTATAGGGACCCCCATTCAACTCTCATTCATCACCATTGTGTTACATATAATCTATAATTAATTGTAAAATATAACATTTTTTCCCAAAATGTTATATTGTTATTATTCCCACAATTCCAAAGCGTTGATACACTGTGTAATTGAACACAGAACACATATCAGGTGTTGAAAGTGAAACATTTTAACATTTTAGCTCATTTGTGACATATGGCATCACATCCCAAAAAGTTGGGACAGGGCATGAAAGTCACATGGCTGAGTATAAAAAGAGCAGTTCATTAAGGCAAAGCTTTTTTCAATCTGTGAAAAATCTGTAGAAATCTATGTGTGCAAAGGTCTAGGCTGGTCAATACTAAATGCTTGCTATCTTTTAGCACTCAGGCGGCAATGCATTAAAAACAGGCATGATTGTGTCGAACAAATCACTGCATGGGCAAAAGCCTGCATCTCTGAAGGTGTGGGGGTATGGGCAGACATCTGACCTGCCACTATAAATGCTTAACTGTTTATAGAGATTTTATTACAACACACAACAGCAAGACAATTTTATAACAAACCACAATCAGCATCCATCACAACAGCATGACCTGCATAAGAAAAGCCTATCTGCAGCCCAGATCTGTTACAAATCAAAAATTTTTGGCACATCATGAAGTGAGAAATCCAGCAAAGAAGACCCAGACAACCAGTTAAGCAGATAAAATTCTACATTAGACAGAAATAGGACAACATTCCTCTCCCAAACCTCCAGGAGTTGGCCTCCTTACTTTCCAGACTTTTCCAGACTGTTGATAAAAAATATGGTAAACATGGCCCTGTCTCAACTTTTTTTGAGCTGCGTTACTGCCATCAAGTTAAAAATGAGGTCATGTCTATATAAAATGTTAAAATTTCTCACTTTTTTGGAACTTGCGTTTTACATTCAATATACAGTATAAACAAAAAAAAATTATATTTTAAAATTATATTCGTAATAGAATGATATAAATATTCAGAATAATACAAACTAGAATAAAACTCAATAAACTTTTAATGAAACCTTAATAATTTTACTCACATTGTTATTTAAATTGAGATCAGTGGCCAGTTCTGTCAGTGTTTTTTTTTTTATTCTGTCAGCCTCTAGGGGCCCTAATTGTCCAGTGGCCCCAAGAATTGGAATTGCATGGTGGAAAGCAGTGCTTCTGAATATATTATAGACTATTTATTAATTATTCATCAATCAATCCCCGCTTATTGGATTGGCCACATAGTGCCTACAAAACAAAGGACTAAATCCACTTACAATTTTAATACATTCTTTTCTCTTGGATTAATTAGTCAATCATTTCAAACAGTGGCATGTGCACATGTGAGTAAAGTAAAATAAATGGCAGCCATGCTTGTTATGCAAATAAAATCAGAGTCTCTATGAAAGAATATTAATTGTAGCATACCCAAGACTGTAGCATGAAATATGAAGTCAGGAGGGGTAAAATATAATGACAATTCTGATCATCTAGAAAAATATATCTACAAGCTAGTTTCCCACCATACCGCATGATAATATCGATCCACACACAGAGTTATATTTTTATTGAATTACAGTAGTGTACACGTGATTATAAACTGAACAATCACTCAGCTCTTATATAAGGTTCAGATCTCTTCACCATATAGCAAAAGGCAACATTTACCAGCTGTAAATGTACACAAAGCGTTTTAAGTGACCTTGGACAGATAGTTCAAGTCCAGACGTGTGGTGCCAGTGTCATATTCAAAGAGCGTTTGTCAATTTAGAGAGGTGAACTTGAAGAGCTGTTGCAGTGGGCATGAGTTAACTTGCTGTTCCCTGGCATCAGAGTTCTAGAAATGATGAAAAAATTAACCAATCATTAGCCAATCATATGCCCTATATTCAAATATTTATAGCAACTTATCTTAAAGTCAGAAAACACAGGCACTATGCAGTCTAATAAGGATATATTTTGAATCAGTATACTTAAAATGCTTTATTACTCTTCTTTTAAGAACCTTTCAGTACCATAATTCTTACGGCAACTAATTAATTCTAATAAACTCAGTAAGAGATTAAAGTCAGAAAAAAAGTTCTAAAGGTGACCAGCAAAATGCTCCACCTACAAATAGGATATTGCTTTTGGGAAAGTGGGAAATTTAGTTTCCACCAAGATAAAATTCTTATATGAGTGTTTTAGACATACATATGTGATGCCACTATGCCCCGCCCCCAGTAAGTTTCCCTATGCCGCCGTCTGATGTCGCCACAAGTGTCATGTAGAAGCAATCTACTGTAACAATTTGACACACCAAAACTATTGTTAGGATACAGAGTCACTTTTAAAAAGCAGTTTGGGGGAGCCATCCATTTTACAGTATTGCCTTACCTCATATTCTCTCTTTCTAGTCTTTAATTTTAGTCTCTCTCTCCCGTCCCGGCCTTTCCCACCATACCGCATTTTATGGTAATTACATACTATCTCCTCCAACCAGTGAGCAGGGCAGTGTTTTCCTTATATTTTATGCTCCACCCCAAAGGATTTTATTTCCTTATGCATAACTGGACTGAAGCTGGATACAATTAATATTTCTGTATAGAATAATATTAGATTTCTGAACACTTATTTTATAATAATATATATATATATATATATATATATATATATTATACTGTATATTACACCTATTTTTAGACAGGCAAGGCTTCTGTGTTTTGCTGCAAGAAACAAAGTGTGAAGGCAAAGTCTTTAAAGGATCTTATAGACTGATGTATGCTGGAAGACTGTTTAAGGAAAAAGCACTCCAATTTTTTTAATCTTTTGGCTTTTCACTGTCACCAGGGGCTCAATTGCGTTACGATCTGGTACGTTTTACGCTGGATGCCCTTCCTGGAGCGATCATTACCGCTTTGGGCTTAGGACTGGATAATTTAGCTTCTGCAATTCACCTAGCATGCATGTCTTTGGACTGTGGGGGGAACTGTAGAACCCGAAGGAAACCCATATAAAGACATGAAGAACATGCTTACTTGACAAAGAAATTTACCAGGTCACCCCACCTGGGGATCAAACTGGGGAAGCACAACAAATATTGAATTAAATCTATGAATGTATTTAAGTAGAAACACATCATTATTTCAAGTAATGTTTGCTTTACACCGTTTCTTGACATATGCTTATGACATTTCTACAGCACTGTACATTAAGTACCTCCTCAATTTTACTGTCTTAGCTAATCTAACACAGTTATTCTGGTGACTTCGACTCACACTTGTTGTTTACTTTTGAACAAACCATCTATTACTGACTTATTAATGCAGAAACTTATGTGTAACAATATTTGTGTTTTTTTTCTTCTTCTTATAACCTTTTAAATAACTTATATACTGTACAACTACCAAGGTAACTGTCAGAGTTGCTGCAGCATACATGGGTCAGCTAGCACATGGAGTAATATTTTCCCCACTATCTTCCTGCTGGTAACTGAAAGGTGGACCAAACCATTATTAGCCATCGTATACTGTATTTAAAGATACTGTAGTATCTTAAGAACTGCTAAAGCAACAATATTGATTCATTCATTCATTACCTACTGTTTAATTTATATAGGGTCGCCGGTCAGCCCGTGCCCACTCGGCAACTCGGGGCACAAGTCTATAATAGGGCACACATACTCATTCACATGCATTCACGCACTAAGAGCCACTATAGAAACACCTAATGTGCATATTGTCAGAATGCAAGAGGAAACTGGAGTACTTGGAGGAAACCTGTGAGAACAAGGGAAGAACATGTGATCTGCACACATAATATTTCCAGGATGTCGAACACTTGTTTTGCTGTGAGGCAACAGCACTAACTACTGAGCCACTGTATCACCCAATTTTGCAATTTGATGTGCTAATTTCACTTCATTTTGTCTTCTGTGTATTTTAAGCATCCTTTATATAAGCGTTTCCCAACTGGTGGTACGCCTACCACTGGAGAACATGGGTGCATTTCAGGGGTTATGCAAAATTATTTGAATATTAAAAAAAGTGTAATAGTAGTCATGATTCTGTAACCGCAGACACGGGTGAAAGTTCAGGAAACTAAACATAGACAATTCAGTGACAAGTGCCATTTATATGAATTCACATGTAATGCGTCAGACCCTCCGCAGACTCAGTGTTTCTTTTGCGGTGAAATACTAGCAAATAATTGCATGAATCCACCAAACATCTAGAAAATGTTGGAAGAACTGAGGATAATTATAAACGAAAGCTGTCAGCATTTAAGTCAGGTTAGTCTGTGAAGGAAAACGCAACCAGTGTGTCAAGCAAGGAACTGGGGGCATCTTCTGCCATCTCTCCACACATCATTGCTCAACAGCATGTCCTTCCTGCCTCAGTTGCTTTGGCTGAAATTATAATTTTATAATTAAAGACATATTTTTATTGAATAATCATATACAGGGGTTAGACAATGAAACTGAAACACCTATGATTTTAGTGTGGTAGGTTTCATGGCTAAATTGGACAAGACTGGTGGCCAATTCTCATTAATTGCACATTGCACCAGTAAGAGCAGAGTGTGAAGATTCAGTTAGCAGGGTAAGAGCACAGTTTTGTTCAAAATGTTGCAATGCACACAAAATTATGGATGACATACCAGAGTTCAAAAGAGGACAAATTGTTGTTGCACGTCTTGCTGGCGCATCTGTGACCAAGACAGCAAGTC
>JAOUQT010000031.1:3176064-3187396 GCA_025769995.1 Xyliphius kryptos
GTTTTTGAGGAGCAAGTCAGGAAACGTTTTCCTCCTCCAGCATCGCGTAGTGACCTGGCCACTATCCTACAAGAAGAATGGCTTATAATCCCTCAGACCACTGTGCAAGAATTTTATGTGTCATTCCCAAGACGAATTGATGGTGTATTGGCCGCAAAAGGCCAATAAATTATTACTACACCATACTAATCAATTACTGTGGTCTAAAACCAGGTGTTACAGTTTCATTGTCTAACCCCTGTATATTTTTGTACATAGGTGCCACTGCAAAATTAATTAAAAAAAAATTATAATTTTTTCTACAACAATACAATGCCTAAGACCTTTGCACAGTAGTGTACAGTAGTTATGTATATACATATTCAGCCCATACACAAAACACTTATTTTGTTGCAAAGCCTATTATAATGGCACAAAAGGGCCAGTAGGTCCATGTATCTGTAGCTACGTATATCTGTTAAAGAGTGCTCCATAAAGACTGATGGTTTTCTCACTGCATCAAAGTCTGCGATGATCTCGTTGAGAAGACGCAAACACTCAACACCCATGTTGTTTCCATCTAGCTCAATGTAGAAGTCATTAAAGTTTGGGATGGAGGCGAACAGGACGCCCACCTGAGAGTAGGACTGATAGTACAGGTCCTGTGACAAAAGAAGAACAGGAAGAATTGTGCATTATAACCCAGTGTGTTCAAAAACAGTAGTCCGCATAGTCTCCATTACATTAAAAAAAAACATGGATTAGGAACACCTGGCTAATTAATTGCAGTCTGCGAAACACAGAATTCACAAAGTGGTGAATAGCCTTCATATGCAAGTTTGCTGCCGTGTCCTTTGCCTGGATGTTTATTGATAGTTCATACATTATTGTTACATTGTGATATTGCAGTACTTGAATAGCCTACCATATCTCTCGATCTAACGGTTTTCAGCTGTCTGTCAGCGGTCAAAGTCACTCAAGTCACACTAACTATTTTACCATAGCTGTGCAGTGACCGGATCAACACCTTATATAAGGACTGATTATGATGTAACCACCAAATGGGGCACAAATGGGGCACAATATAAGTATCACATGCCACCTGCCAGGTTTTCCTAATTAAACGATCATTATATGTATACTTACAAGAGCTTAAATGAAACATGCATATAACAGTAAATAATTATGCAAATACAGGCATTAATAAACTGTAAATTAACAAAGAATAACTACAAATGACAATAAACATAAATTACATTAATAAACAATAAATTACTTTCCGTATGATCTGAATACAGTGTCTCAAACATGAAAGTGAAAGCGATACATTTTTGCCACTATATTTGTGAAGTGAGCACATGTGCCCGAAGCAGTGAACAGCCAGCATAGCGCCCGGGGAGCAACTGGAGGTTAGGTGCCTTGCACAAGGGCACTTCAGCCATGACTTGTCGGTACTTGTTAGAATCGAACCAGGGACCTTCCGGTCGCAAGGCTGGTTCCTTAACCACAAGCATACGACTGCCCCATGAGTAACATGATTAACTGCCCAACAATCCTGTGAGTATGTGCTTTTTGTTACCTAGTTAAAGGGTGTCATTGACAATGTTGTAACTATTGTCATGTGATGTAACATGCCTTCATCACCTCGCAATGGTTGTTTTCAAGAATAAGTCAGTACCCATTAGTGCTTTGAGGTTACTGCTTATGGTCCCACGTGTGGGGTTGTGATAACCTATTCTCTGGAACCTAAACTCTTAGACATTACTCTCAAGAGTGCTAGCATAGCTCCAGATGGTATCAATCTCAGACTCTCAAGCTTCTCCACCACAACAATCCCAGAAGGATAACTAGTATGTTCAAAAAACAAATGAACAGATTCCAGGAAGTTTGCTGACATCACTTCCTGGGAAAAGGCTTAGACAGGAACAGAAACTATCAACATTAATATTAACCATTAACCATAGTGACACAAAAGAAAGGGGAGCACGCTGGTGCAGTGAGAAGTGCTGTTGCCTTACAGCAAGAAGGATCCAGGTTCTGTGTGGAGTTTGCTTGTTCTATCTCTGGTTACGTGCGGGTTTTTTTTGAGTGCTCCGGTTTCCTCCCGCATTTCAAAGATATGAATGCTAGGTGAATTTGTATCTGTAAAGTGACCTTTAGTGTTTAAATGTGTGTGGGTTCCCTACAATAGATTGGAGCCCTATCTAGGGTTGTTCCTACCCTTTCGTCCAGAATTGCCAGGTGGGCACCAGCTAGCCTGTGACCCCGTGTGGATTAAGTGGAAAAAAAACAAGTGAATGAAAATGAATGAATGAACAAAAGAGCATATTGGTTACTAGATAAAAAGTGATTCGGCACAGAAAACCTGAGACTTTAAAATAACTTCTAAAGCTAATAACAATTTTTTTTACAACTACTATTTGGACTCATTAATAAATCTGGATTAACATTTTATCTTATGAAACCCGCAGCACAGCAACACCACAACACAGTGAAGACATTATAGAACTGATGCTGTAGTTGTTATTTTTAGTCAAATTAATATATAGGAAAAAATACATATCACAAAAAATAAGGATCAAGAATTTGATAATCTAGAGAAGAAACATCAGTGCAGAGGTAGAATATTGGTAAACCATTGTAATTATAATAATAAATAAAAAAACATTGCATTATACAAAACAAGGCAGCAAGTTTAATATTTTGATGCTAGCATCCCCAGTCAGTGCTGGTGCAAATGTACAAACAGTAGTTCTGAACCAGGACCAGGATAGATAAATATGGTGCCATAAATGGAAAAAAGACATGTTCTTGGACTGTTTTAGGAACCTAGACAAAACCCACAGACATGGGGAAGACAAGTCAGCATACCAGGTGAACAACCCAGGACAATTCGCTGTAATGCAGCAACAATTCACTCTAGGAGAGGGGGTAGCACAGTAGGTCCCACTGTGTAGGATTCCTGTGGGTACGCCTGTTGCATTTCACAGACCAAAAACATGGACTAGGCTGGAGTCTATAGCACAAATTGATTTCCTCTGGTTACATTTGTTCCTGGAACAATATCTTATCAATCTATCAATCCAGGAAAATTCCACATACCTACACGCATCCACACATCAAGAATATTTAACAATATATTACATATATTGCTTTTACTGCCAGTTATGCAGCAGTGAATGAACATTGTGGAAGAATAATGCATTCAATTAGTAAGTGAAATAGCTTCACCAGTATCCTATCAACCATTTTAGAGTATCTCTAAGATCAGGCAATTATTAAGTCTGGTTGCGCTTAACTATACCAGAGGGGAGTCTGAATGTGGTGTTCTAAGTCTGAGCAAACATAAATTCTCACCACTGTTCGAAGAAATGTTTGTGAATCTGGTGCATTTTTCTTGTCCATTCATAATGCCTCACTTTAACAGACATCCTTGATACGGACTTCCTCAGCCCATCATATGATCTCATATGATCTCTCTGACGGATTTTTCTGAGCTAGAGATAGGAATTATTACAAAAAAACTATATTACAATGCTATTGTTAAATTGTTAGTGGCTGCTATAACTGAGGTCTGGCATATGTAGTGTTTATTGCAGTTGCAAAGACCTTTTTTTTACCTCAGGCAAAATGACAGTATAGCACTATATCCTTTGTTAGCGCTTCTGCCTCGATTAAAGGCGTTTCCTGGTTCAATTGCTGGATACGGTGGCCTGTTTCATTTATATTTATTTATTAAGTTTACTCACACAGTTCAAATAATCTACATTAAGTAAACTGGAGCTGCACATGAGATATACATCTTAACCCCCATCCTATTCCCCGAAAACAAAGTCTTCATGTTTAAGAAAGAAGTCTGGAAAGAACATGATCAGAGAAGGAGGTGTACATTTTGCTGGTAGTTTTTACTTGCCAAGGCCATGCAAATGCAATTTTTAAACTGCTTCTGTGATCCACATTTACCTTTTAATGGTCACAGTTTATATACATTTTCTCATCCACAGAGCATTCTAAACAACAATGCTTTGCTTGGTCATGCTATGACAAGTACAACTCTTTATATTCTGTACCATACTGTCCATGAACCATGGTTCAGAAGTACATACTGTACCTGCACACCACAATAAAAAAATAATTAAAAAGAATCTTTTCTAAAATCAAATCATGCTTAAAGAGATTGCAGCAATACTGTCCTGGTTATCATGGTGGGAGATATTTGTTAACACCTATTCCAGCTGGGAAAACAAGGCATTTCTTTCTTCGAATTCGATCAGCTAGATTGCGAGATGAGTGTCCAATTAGTGACTAAATACAAATGTAAACAACTCTACAGACGTAAACACAACCCCACAACCAAGCACATACATGTAAATTTCAGCACTGTTTTGACTTTAAATGCAGACGTAAACACAACCGCATTAAGCAATGCATGCGTGTAAATTTCAGCACTGTTTAGACTCTAAAGGCTGATCCATCTTGTTTACAAAAGAACTAAGTGGTTGATTGGTGTATATTTGCAATTGAAAAGCTCAAACAAAAAGGTTGTGTTTGTCACTCCAAGGCCAGGTGAGTCATAACACAGTCATAGTGTTTACCCTGTTCTGATTTATGAGATGACTGTTTCCTTTTATGTGTGGAACCAGGAACATTTAGACAGAGAACTATATGAGTCATAGTTAATGTGTATAAAAGTTAAGGATGTCATAGTCATCAGAAGCCTCCTACTTAAAAAATGTTAACAGGAAATTACTCTATCTATAACAGGCATTAGAAATCCTTGCTTATAATCTAATGACATTATGTTTGATTTACTGAAAAAATTGGAATATATCATCTTGGCAAATTAATTTTATTCTTAAAAACTGTATTGCTCCCTGACTGAGTTAAGACAGCATGAGAGAGTTAAGGGGAATAAAGTGTATTCCCACAAAGATAGAGAGAGAGAGATAGTGTGTGTGTGTGTGTGTATTTAGACCATGTTGCGTGGGTTGGACAGGAGAAAGTGCTGGGCCACATGGGCAGGGAGCAGGTTAAACAGAATCCTCTTGTTGTCCAGTTTGACTTTCTCCATGTCGTCTCTTTCTTCCTCAGCCTGGAAATCACACACACAAAACACACAGTATATAAATAAAATTGAGAGTCTACATTTTCACACTTTATTCAAAATATTTAGCTTATTGCTACAATGCAGAAAGAGATTTAATACTCGTATACGGTGTCCTGATTCCTATGGAGTTTGTTCACCCTGTGACTATGTGGATTTTCTCTGCATGCTCTGGTTTTCTCCAGAAATCCAAAAACACAAGTTATGCTAATTTGCAATATGAGTGGCACCGATGGTTGTTCCTGCTTGCACCCCTGGCTTTGTCGTTATAAGATGAGTCAAGAGGTGCCATTCCAAATTGATTTTTCAATAGAACATCTTAATATATATGACAATGGTGATTGTTTTATCTTGACATTATCCCAAAAAAAAGCTAAATACCTTTGTAATATCTGAAAATCCAGCATGTAAATACTTGGTTAGGTTTATCTGGCTATTCTTCTGACTCCCCAAGATATCTGAGCTTGCTTTGTGGCACAGCGATTTGAACTTGACTTGAGCATTTAAGCTCTTGGTTATGCCTCCCCCTCTGTATAGGAGGTTTCATGTCCATTACTTGATAGCCGGTGCACAGGCAGCAGATAGCCAGGATAGCCAATGGACAGACAACAAAACATGGTTCAAGGCAGGAAAACCCATGAACAGAATGTGAGTGATTGAGTTGGATCTAGTATTTGACTGATCTTTATTGAATTGGGAGCAGTAGAAGGTATACACTAACACACTAAGGAAACTATAGAGAAGTCAATTAATCTAGCGCATATTTTAGACTGTGGGAGAACACCTGTGCAGACATTGGAATACCATGAAAAATACATACAGAAAGGACTTGGGGAATCAAACTTTGGATCTTCTTGCTGTGAGTTTACAGCACTAAATGCTGTGCCACACATAATTAAGTTGCATTTTACAAGTAGTCTAATGACAGCTGTTTCAGTGTGATTTATTGGAATAATGAAAAATATCCAGTTTAGAACATCTGTTGCAAAAGGATTACATTTAAATGCTAAAAGTCATATGTAGGAATTTAAAAATAATAGTACTTTGTATTTGAGATTAACTTCTGATTCACTTGATGCACTTTTGTCCACCAAATTTAGATTTAGTGGAGATTAAGGTCAATTTAAAACTGTCACTGTTGATGAGCATATGGAGTGGTTTATACAGTGATAATACATTCACTCACTGTATGATCGATAGATTAGGAACACCTCCCAGGTGTCATAGAATCCCTGAGAAAGTGCTCCGGTTTGTGATTATGTCATGAATTTACTTCCACATAAGATGTTGATATGTCTACATTTACCAGATAGTGACTTAAATTTGAGATAGCTGAAGCATTGTTTCTGCAACAGCAGTACTCGTGGGCTGTTTCCATACAATGGTATCACAGGTGTAGTAAATGGCAGAACTATCAACAAACTAGCAGACAAGTATGCAATTAGCAAGTCACACTGGCCAGCTTCTTTACTGGACATAGGTCGCCTTTTTTCGCAAATGTGTGACCGCTCATGCAGTCTGTTCCCCGATATTTGTACCAATCTGTTATTAGCCTGGATTTCCCAATCCAAGGATCATTTAGTGATATGCTAGTATATACCTGTGTAGCCCACAAGTAGTCAAGTCTGAGTTTGAGGTCCTGCTGCCTACAGTGGAGAATCACTGCACCAGAGAAGAGGAGCATTGCCAGAACAGGATCATATCCATGTGTGTGAAAGAAACCTCCACTACATATACATAAAGAACAAACATACTTCATTAGAACACACTTATACTTTTAACATTTATATGTCATTAATAGATTATGGTGAGGAACACTTCATTACATCATATACATGGGCACTCACCCCACAGCCTGTCGGTAGCCGCTGGTCTCCATGACAACAGTATGGAGAAGATTGAGGAGCAGAAGCAAGAGAATCTTGGGTAGTGATGACACACGCAGGTAGAGGACCATGGACAGCGAAGCCATTATGCAGGATAAGAACATGTAAGGGGTATATTTACACACACCTGTGCCTGCAGTTGTTGTGTTCACTGTGGAAGCTGTGATAAGGGTTAAACTGGAGTTGCCTTCCCATGACCATGGCATGCACACCACCTGTGAAACACAGAGCAGCATGCAGCACACAGTAAATCCTTCTAGACAATAGAGAACGTTTCATATTTCTTTCATATTACATATTACTGTACACTGAATGATCAGTGAAAAAGTGATAGATCATGATAAAGTGTACAATTGGTTTGTACAACAAACTTGGTTTCTGTCCTCTACACAGTAAAAAGCTACATTTTTCAGCTATAGGTACATAGAGGGACTTGTGTAACTTTGACAATGGACAGATATTTGGAGTTCCTTCCCACAGCATGGTATCAGGAAAGGTAAACTTGCAGAGCATCTACAGCAGGCATAGCTTGATTTGCATATGGAGAATGTTTGCTGCCACCTCGTGGAGTGTGTTCCATGATGTCTTCATGCTTTTATTAATCAAAGCAAGCTTTTATTGCTATCTAGTGATTGTTTAGTGTATTTCTGTTAAAATGAGCTTTGTGTTCACACACACACACACTCACCACACAGCCCTGGGTCACGGAATACATCAGAAGGACCAGAAAACCACAAAGAACCGTTCTGATCTGAAGAGTAAGACAGTCTAGTGAGCACTGCAGAGAGACAGAGGGAATGTGTTAAGGAAAAAGTGAGAAATTCGGATTGGTGATTTGTTTTATCATCTACTTGATTATTGGACTATAATTTGATTATTATTAGGACAAATTGCAAAGGAGATCAATAAAATATACAGGATTATGACATTCTGCTTTATACTGTGTTTGTGTTTAATAATTGCTGTCTGCATTAATGTGCTTTACCTGTAGGTGAGTAAGGTGAAGATACATTACAGTCGCCATATGAAAACAGATACAAATAACCAGCAAAATTACAATCACCAGAACTCTATAAAGAAAGAAATATTGTGTGTAAGTAGAGCGAACAGCGTGTACAACTTCTTCATTCCTTTATTTTTCTATACCTGCCTAATCCTTGTTTTAGGGTCACAGAGAAGCCTGTGTCCATCAGGCAACTATGGACGCAAGGGCAGGATCAACCTTAGACAGGCTGCCAATCCATCATAGGGCACACACACACAATTACACACTAATGGGCAATTTAGAGACACCAATTAGCCTATCTGGAATGCGGGAGGAAACCGGGATACCCAGAGACAACCCACACGAACACGGGAAGAACATGCAAACTCCACACAAAACTTTTCCGGAGTCGCCCCACCCGGGGCTCAAACCCGGATCTTCTTAATGTGAGGCTACAGCACTAACCACTGCACCACCATGCCACCTATAGTGTACAACTGTCAACTAAAAATAATTTTAATAACAATCATTTTATAACAGGATCAACTAAAGAAATCTTACATTGTATTACATAATTAAAATTAAACTACTTTCAATCTAAAGGATAATAAATTTTAGTTAATCACAGGATCATTCGCTGTAAAGAATGGAATGAGGTGTATGAATATTTTCATATGAAGTACAGTGTTTCCATACATTTGTTTTAAATTCCATCAGACAATATAAAGCCATAATGTTTTGCAGTATCTAGATAACTTTATGTCATTTGTTAATATACATTTGTTAATCCATTCCTGCACCACATTCAAAAAAATAACTGTGACAGGGCAATTAAGGGCAAGAAATATGTTTAGAAATAATATATAAATAGAAAAAGTTATAATATATACACAAATAATCAATTTTATGTATGTTAAGTATGGCAAGTGATTGTAATTAAAAATCCTGGGTTGATACTAGCAATTAATGGTACTTGAAAAAATTATAAGCTATTATAAAAACAGCATGTGTAGTTGTGAGCGTAGCGGTGTTGTACATGTTACATACTGTGGGATAATGAGAAAATAGATGAGAGCGAAGAGCGAAGTGAGGAGGAGAGAGATCACCACAGCACTGATAAAGCCATCATCATACACCTGCTGATACTGAGACAGAAAGAGAGAGCCATGAGCATTCCAAGATACAAAAAGCAATTAGATATTATTTCTTCTGTTTGTTTTGGAATGTTTTTCTTTCTGTATATATGAGCCTTCCTTCTGATGGATGAAGGGTAATCCACATGAGATATAAAAGCTCACTACAGTCTCCCAGCATCCTGACACTGAGGTGAATGTGAGCTCAGTGAATGATGGCTTCCCTTCATTAGGGCTGAAAACTAGCATCTGTCTCCATGCTGCAATATATACGCATTGTCATTACTCTCCTGCTGAGAATGGGGACAACCACAGCTCTGCATTGCCAGAGAAGAAAAGTGTGTGTTTGTCTGTTTGTGTTTGTACTACTATGTTGTCTAAGACGCAAAATTATGTTGTCACACGCTCTATATGTGCTGCCCAAATTGGTGCTTCATATGTACTGTACACCAATTACATTTTTGGATGGTGAGAATGATAAACCTGTCCTTAGTCTCTCTGTGATTTTACTCAGTCCTAACATTAGGGCAGTTGCACAAACACGTGTGTGTATTTATGTGTGTGTATGCTTATTCTGCCTTTTATATGTGTGTGTCAGCTGAAAATCTTTCCATGACTATATCCAGGGATATTACTTTTGACTCACTATCAGAGTCAAACTCTGACCCCTCTGGCATCATTTTAGCTAAACTTACTTTAAAGGAAACACAATAAAACCCTGTATTAAAAACGTGTTCATTTTTAGTTTATTTATATAGCCAGGGTTAATGGTCCTAAGCCTGAAAGGGTAAGGGTTGCGTCAGGAAGGGCATCCGGCGTAAAACATGTACCAGATCCTAATGCGAGGAACTCGCTGTGGCGACCCCTGGTGACAGGGAAAAAGTAACAGTGACAGGGAATCTGTTAGACGAGGTTGATATACACTGCCTGGCCAAAAAAAAATTGGCCATCAAAATATCACACACTAATATTTCGTTAGACTGCTTTTAGCTTTGATTACAGCATGGATTCGCTGTGGTATTGTTTCAATAAGCTTTTGCAACGTTATTTCTATCCAGTCTTGCATTAATTTTCCACCAAGATTTTGCATTGATGATTGCAGAGTCTGACTGCTGTGCAAAGCCTTCCCCAGCACATCCCAAAGATTCTCAATGGGGTTAAGGTCTGGAATCTCTGGTGGCCAAACCATTTGTGACAATGAGGTCTCATGCTCCCTGAACCACTATCACAATCTGAGCCCGATGAATACTAGCATTGTCATTTTGGAATATGCCCGTGTTATCAGGGAGGAAGAAGTCCACTGATGAAATAGCCTGGCCATTCAGTATTTTCAGGTAGTGAGCTGACCTCATTCTGTGAGCACAAACTGTTGTTGAACCTAGACCTGACTGATTGCATCTCATCAGACCACATGACCTTCTTTCATTGCTTCGGATTCCAATCCTTATGCTCTCTAGGAAATTGCGCTGATCGCGTTTATTCAGGATTTTTTTGCTGCCTTGAGGACAATGGGTCCCTACTATCCTTCCAGTTTTTTATGATGCATTGGACAGTTTTAACCCAATTTCAGTCATTTCTGTAATTTCTTTAGATATTTTCTCTGCTTGATGCATGACAATTTTTCAACCCTTCTCAAACAGACTAACATCTTGTCCACGACCATGGGATGTGTTTTTCGAATTGGGCAACTGTTTGCCGAAAATGATGAGAAGGAAAGCATGTGAGGAGACAGAGGGAGAGAGTGGGAGAGTGTAGGACCTAAGGTAGCAACCCTGAATGTAGGGACACTGACAAGAAAAGGTAGAGAACTGGTTGACATGATGGAGAGAAGAAAGGTGGATATTTTGTGTGTGAAAGTGGAAGGGTAGCGATGCTCGAAGCATTGCTGCAGGTTTTAAACTGTTCTATCATATTGTGGATAGAAAGACAAATTGAAGGTGGTCCTGAAGGAGGACTATGCAAAGAATGTTGTTGAGGTGAAAAGGATACAGATAGACAGAAGTTAGAAATTAAAGGTGGCTATGCACCACAAGTTGGCTGTGATTTGGAGGAAAAAGAGAGATTCTGGAGGGAGCTAGATGAAGTAGTAGATAGCATTCTCAAAGAGGAAAGAGTGGTGAATGGTGCAGACTTTAAAGGGTATGTTGGTGAAGAAAACAAAGGAGATGAGGAGGTTATGGGCAAGTTTGTTGTAGAAGGACAGATGGTGGTGGATTTTGAAAAGAGGATGGAAATGGCTGTGGTA
>JAOUQT010000031.1:3187496-3198235 GCA_025769995.1 Xyliphius kryptos
CTGTGAGAGACATTGCCATTATGAAACGGGCAGCGGACGGAAGACTGGGAGAACCTGGGTAGCCAAAACACATCTAAAGCTATCCATATCAAAGAAACTCAGTCCCAGGTACATGGGTCCATTCCATATTATCAAATGGATTAACGAGGTCACATACTGGCTCCGTCTGCCACGAAACTGCAGAATCCATCCCATTTTATATGTTAGCCAAGTCAAGCCCCTAGCCAAGGTCCCCTAGCCAAAGTAGAATGTGTTTTTGCTGCTTTTGTCTGCATTAGTTAGTTTGCTTATTCTTATGTTTATCAGGAATAATCTCTGCTCATGTTTTGTGTTTTTTGAGTGTGCATGTTTTTCAAAACTTCTGAGGGCCAGTGTGTTGTGGAGTGTTGTGGACTGATATTAAAATGTATTCGGAAAACATGCCCCATACCATTACATGACATCTATCATTCTGACCTGTTAGGTCCATGTTGTTGAAGCCAGATTTTTGGTAATCTGTTATCCTCCGAAAATATCAAGACTAATCAGAGCTGGCGATGTTTATCCATATGAGTATATGTTTATCCTCAATTCAAAAGTTTAGGTACGCCTCTGGCAACTGCAGGCTCAGCATTCAGCTATTCCTGACCCAAAATAAAGCTTGATTCAGTTATTAACCCCGAATTTCTTCAGGATTTCAGTCAGCTTAAAAAAGTCTAGTCATTCCCTGCTTATCTCTCTTATCAACAAGGCATTTCTGTCCACATAAACTAATATTATTTTTTAACTGCACATTTCTGAGAAATTCTAGAGGCTGTCATGTGTGAAAATCCCAAGAGTTCAGCATTAACAGAATACTCAAATCAGCCAATTTGGCACCGACAATCATGTCACACTGGTACTTTTCTGACAGCCGATGTGAACATTATGTCAAAGCTGCTGGTCCATATCTGCAAAGAATTTATGCAAAGCACTGGTGTCTGCTTTGATAATTGCCTGAATGTGTAGGTGTTCAAGAAAATTACCCGTGATGTGAAAAAGTAGATGCAATAGTTGACTTGCCAGAAGAAACATATGGTAGCATGAAATGTGTGATTTTTTTTCAGTTGTAAAATAAATAAAAAAATAACAGGATTTTATACACTTCAGCTGAAGTGTATGTAGATTGATGATTCATTTGAATTAAAGCTTCATAGCAGAAGTAATGTCTACCTGTACATAGTAAGTACAAATTTGCCAGCTGGTGAATAATTTTGAATATAGTTTCAAACCTGAAACAACTATAAACAACAACCTGAAACTAATATAAAAGCATGGTCCTACTGCTAGGAAAATTAGCAACTGATCTAAATCTACCTTATGTTTTCAACAATTAGTAGCATATGAGCAATAATGGTAATGTCTCTTTAATCATCATAATCAAGTTTCCTCCACTAATTTGTGACCTGTGTGGTGCAAAAATGGCCCTATCACAACTACAGCTGTGTTGTTTTTTGACCACTATTTCTCTTGAATGTGAATACAAATATGTTTATATTTTTTATACCTGTGTTCTCTATTTTCTTTGCCGTATTTCAGAAAATCTTTTAAGAGGTTCAATTATTCAATTTACTTAATGCCATAAAGTTCCAGATGTCTAAATAAAACTGCGTAACGTGTTATAATCTGTTATAATCTGTTATAATTTACAAATAAGAAAATTTGTTAGAGTTTTATGCTGGTCCCTTGGACTTAAGTACCCTTAAAAAGAGTATCAATAAATATGTAAATGTTAATGAATTAGTTTCTAAAACTAAAATCTATAATTAAAAATAATTTTATATGAAAATAAACTCAGTTAACTAATTGTTAATTAATGGAAATGAACATAACAGGAACAAGATTACATCTATCACAAGTTTATATTCACACACAAGTTTATTATCATATTAGACAAGTCATGGAAATTTGACAGCTACAACTCACTTAGCGTGCATGTTTTTAGACTGTGGAAGAAAACTAGAGGAAACATGATGTAGGGCTAAAAGCTGAACTACCAAGCTTCGAATATTCAAGCTATATATTCATTAAAACAATTTATAAATGGTCTAAATAACCAAGAGAAAAAACACAGCATACATTTTGCAAAACCCAATATAGAATAAAAGAAAGATTAATAAATATAATTGTAAAAGTCTGTGGTTATGAATGGTCCTCACCGTTCTCTCTCGTTCTCTGCTCCTGTAGGTCAGAGTGATGTAATTAAGATCCGCTGTTTCTGATTCGGTTTCCCGAGCTTCGATCAATCTTCCAATGTAGCGGTTCACACGTGTGCTGGGTGAGTTATGCGTTACTCCAGAGAAAGATGTGCGGTTACGTAGCTTCTCTGATGCAGTACGTAGAGCTCGCCTCTATAGTGATTGATGAAAATCAGTCAGTATAGCCTCTATCACATTAAATGGTTCTGAATTCTTTAAGATATTGTATCTCTAAACTAATCAGTTTGGAATCCTGGCAAACATAGGTCCTGACAGTCATAACTTAAAATGCCATCACAAATACAAACCCAATTCCAAAATAGTTGGGACAAAGTACAAACTGTAAATAAAACTAAATGCAATAATTTACAAAAAAATGGAACATAACATCTACAGCGCATAATATCATCAAAAGATTCAGAGAAATTTAAAGTCACCTGATGTTTCTCTTCAAATTATACATTTTCTCAGTTTAAAAATGTGATATGTAATCTATGTTCTATTCTGAATAAAATATGGAATTTTGAAATTTTTATAGTATTGCATTCCATTTTTATTTTCAATTTGTTCTTTGTCCTAACTTTTTTTGGTTTGTAATTCCTCTATGTTTCTTCATAATGGAAAACACATTAAAATGTAACATACTGTAAATAAATATTGGAAGTCAATATTTTTTTGCTTCTTTGCTTAAATAGTTTCTAAGGTAAAATGTGTGCCATTTTATAAGCAAATTGAATTAGAGTCTTAGAGAATATGGCACAATTCCTCTGTATTACTAAAAATGTGTGACAAACTTATTCAAGCATGGCTGCTAATTCAAATAGACATGTAAAAGGAGGTTAAATAAAAAAAACACACACCTTATCATCGTCCTCACAGGTCATGACATTGGAGAAAGGAATCTCTGCCTTAAACATCTTCCTGCAGTGCATGAGCTGCACGAGAAGGTAGCAGACCGTCTTAAACTTCATCTTCTTTGCTGGCTTAATATCAGACAGAATCAAGCCAGGAAAAATCTGGATTAAAAAAATGAAAGAGAGGAAGCAAAATCTTCTTTGTTTAATTTTTTGTTAAATAAAAAAAATATTGGTAAAAAGGGATTCAATATAATTAACAAATACTAAAAAGCGGAATGTCAATATTTGCCCAATTTATCCAAATTCTTACACTTGCTCTCGTCAAAGGCAGTCACATTGTTTTTCTCTCCCTTATCTCTCCTGCTATGATTCTCTTATTATGTTTAGTCTATTACTACTCTGAGAGAGTTTCTCCATTCTTCTCTTCAAACTAAGAAATTATGGATTTAATTATTCAATGCAATTGACACCATCTTCTAGAAAAGAATTCTGTGTTTGGGGAAACCAGCATGTCCTGACAAAACCTTTGCACATGGCTACATGATGGACTTGTGGATGAAGTGGCGAGTCGTGTGTTTGGTGACTCTTTCCGTGGAGGACATTGAGGACGTCTATTTATTCAGAACTATGATCATAGGCATTTTGCGGATTGGATTAGGCAATGCCCTGATCTAATGAGATTCTAGACTAACAGGAACAGCTGTCCGAGCCTGTTTAAAGTTGCCCAACATGATTGATGCAATAGGCAGAGCGGTCAGCACTCAGACTGTGACTTTGAATCGCAACATCAATAAAATCACACCTCTCCTAATGCAGCATATGAGAGACCGAAATAGACAAATAAACATATAGATTATACAGGAGTGTAAAATTTTATCCTCCCTAAAAAAATAACAAACCAGGCATAATCTTTGTTTTGGCCCTTCAAGGTTGATGCTGTGCCAATGATCCCCCGAAAGTAACAGAGTGTAGATGAGCTTTCTCTCCCCTCCTTCATTGCTGTATTGCTTTTTACCCCCACACCCATTGGGGCAGACTGTAATGTGCTAATTAGCCTATATTTTGATTTCTATATTTTTTCATTCCGATAAGGGAACGCTGGCACTATTGGCTGCCGCTCCTTTTTGGATATTTTACCACGCCCATCCTTGTTCACCCCACCTATCTTTACCCAACTCATTTTTGTAAAGCGTCCTAGGGTTTCTTGAACAGCGCTATATAAGTTGAATGTATTATTATTATTAAAGACGGCATAAACATGGCATAAAAAAACTTCATCAGTAAGACTTGAGAAACAGTAATTTAATATAATTGTGTCTATAATATTGATTCAGTAAGGTGTGTGCATTGTGGAGACATGATGGTACACAGTTATGTATGCGAGTTCTACCTTGCGTCGATGAGAAGGTACAATAAAAAATGTCTCTATGGCGTGCTTGCTGAGGAAGGTGTGTCTCTCGTGACCATAGCCTGGCTCTACCTCGTAATCTCCATTCAAACATTCCAGAGTGGCTTTGGTGATATGTACCTTACTGTGTGGGGAAAAAAACAAGTTTTCAGGAAATATATACGCTATAGTAGTGTCAAAAATCTTACTTTTAAATACATATTTTATAAATGATTTTTATGAATTTAGTATAAAGAATGGTTTTAGCTACTTTTCCAGAAATAAATATACATAAGCTGTTTGTATGTCAGTAAAGTATGCAACAATTCCCAGTCAAAAAAACATAATGAAGACAGTTTTGTTACCAAAAATTAATGTGTGACAGTCAAAGTCTTCAAAATAACTGTGGCAAAATAACTAAGATGTTCGAGTGAAGCACACTGCACAGTTAATAGCAGCTAAAACAGTTCTTTTGGAGATTTTGTCTGTCACATTAGCTTATTTTTTTAAGAAAAACCCAGAAGCTTTTTGCCTACTTTTCTTGTAAACAAACATTTGGCTTTCCCATTTAATTTTGTTGAAATATAAGGCTAGGAAGATCTTGAAAATAAAAATCAATAAGAATTTTGAAATAACAAACTTAAAATATAGTGCCATATTACCATATAGTGTCAGTTGTGCCACCTAACCTTAGCCCACCTAAAGCCATATAAGACAATACTTATTGCCACATTTTTCAGGGTAATTTTCAAAAAGGTTTTTTCAGTGTACCGCACATTATTGGGCCACAAGTTGATCATTTGTACCAGGAATGTGGGGCTACAACCATATAAAGTGACATTGTTAACGCCTAATTATACAGTTAAACGCTCTTTCATTCATTTTATTATGGTTAATCCACACAGTGGCTCTGGCCAGCCGGGGTCCTTCCAGCAACTCGAGTAGGAACGACATTAGACAGGGAGCCACTCCATTGTATGTCACACACAGTCATACACATTCATACACTAAGGGCCAAGACTCAGGTTAGTAGACCAGATTGTTTCTGTGTTTTACAAACTATTGGTAATTCATGGCATCCTGACTTATAGACTGCTGAGATGAATTCATCATGACAACTCTGACACAGCAGAGGTCTAATTCAGGCACAAACTCTAAGAATAAGTTTTGTGTTACTTTGTTTACAAGAATCTAACACCCACTCAAAAATGGTTAAAATAAAACCCTATGTGTATCTAGTGTGGTTATAAAGTCATGAAATGGAACTGACCCTGGAAGTCCTCCAGCCTCCATCATGTTTGCCAGCGTGACATCATTTGACCAAACATCATACTGCCATTTCCTTAATCCCAGAACCCCACAGAGCACGCGACCTGTGTGCAATCCCACACGCATGTTCAGATCCACCTCTGTCGCTTCTGCAACAGACCTGCAATTAAACACACACACAACAAGTATACTCTTGTCACACATCTATAGGGTCAGTTTAGCAGTTCTTTTATCTACACTGTATATAAAATATATCAGCTGGTAGAGCATGCACTGCTGAATAAAACCAGGAGTGTTAGTAACGGGAGTTCGACTACATGGGTCTGCAGCAGTTGACAAGTTATTGGGATGCTCGGCCAGTGTGTCCCTATCCTGATGTTGGCATATGACCTTATGACATAAAATTTTTCATCTTACTTAAAAAAGTAAATATTTTGATCAAGAAAAGAAACAGCACTGTCAGACTAGATGAACTGATAAGCCCTTTATACAGGATGTGAAATGTACTGTATAGCCTTTACATCCCATTATAATGGCATGCGAATTGCTATATCAAGATAATAGATCAGAAATCATTCAGTGCAATTGTTCTGCTTTTGTCTGTTGGCATACTTGCAAATATGATTATGTTTTTTCAGTTTTTTAAATCTGGAAGGATTGTTTATTTCAACATTGCTCACTAGACTGAACTTCCCCATAATAGAATCATTGCAAACTACAGTAATTCACCCCCTAGAGGCCAACTTGCCAACTTGCATTTTTGTGAAAGCAGTTTTTGAGCTCCCTCGCTTGCTCAATGGATTGGTCCAGGGTTATTCCTGCCCTTGCATCCAGTTTCTGGGTGGGCACCAGCTGTTCCATGACGCCGTGTGGATTAAGCAGAAGAAAAGGAATGAATGTTCAGTCTATTAGAAAGACTTTAATCCCTTAGAGAACCTTTGAGAATATTTTTTGTATGAACTGAATTAATTTGCAACACATTAGGAAAAAATGGTTTGTGGTTCTTCTTCTTTAACATATTCATTTTTGTTTCTGAGAGAACCCTTAAAAGTTCTCAAGTTCCATGCGATCGATTACACAGACATTGAAGTATTTTTGGTTAAGATTGTTTATTTCTAATCATAACAGGAAATAAAACAGAGGGTCTTCATATAAATTCCAATTCAATTGTGCTTTTTATATTTTCTAAAAAATCCTGAAGCCATACTTGAAAGCATCATTGAAATCTCCTCTCACCTCACTCCCTACATAACGCCACACACTGAAGAAAGAGAGAGCAGATATTTAGGGTTTATTTTTAGCCACACAGCCTGAATAAGAGAAGAAACTCAGGAGCCTGAGATGGTGGAATGACAGAGTGAGCGAAAAAAAAGAAAGAACTGTGTGTTTGTGTGTGTGTGTATCCATCTGCATTTGTTGATAAGAGATTCTTGCCACATGAGCAATCTTAGGAACCATAGACACAAGCACTTATACAAAATCTGACACCCTTCACTGAGCAGTCACTAGAATAAGAACACTGAGCTATTAACTATTTGGTCTGCTTTTATGATTAAACAATGTGGTGATCATTCTACATATGCAAGTTGACCAATGTCCACTGCAACTTCACCAGTTTACCTTGTTAAACTGACGCAGTGGCTGGCCTCTGTATGACCATTTGATGGATGTTTGTTAAAAATTTCCACACTCTTAGTACACTAGTGATATTATAGTACAGGAACAGAGCACAAGTGTTGAAACTCTGGCATCTCACCTCCGGGTTGAGTGCCTGTCCATAGTCACCAAAATGTACCCATAGCTGGTAAATGTTGCATTCAACACCTTATATAAGAGCCAATTGTGGTACAACCACCTACTAAGGCATTCTATCTGTGTTCATATGCCACATGACAGCTGTTTCTAATCCAGCTGTCATTTATCATTGCTGATGCTTCTATTTAAAAATGACATTTTCTATTCAATCAGCAAGGACAATGCTATAACTGCTCATTTAAAGTATATCATAAATGATTAGCAGTCTGTATAGCTTAGTGGGTAGAGTGTGTGCTGCTGGAAAAAGCCAAGAGTGTTAGTAGCTGAGGTTCAAATACCCAGGGCTGCAACAGCTTACACAATATTGGGATACCCTTCAGTTTATCACAATCGCTCGTAGCACATCTGTGCAGCCAGCCATCACAAAGTGATGACATTTGCATTGACATAAATCATTATCATTGTGCCATTTTATTTAAAACAAGTATATACTAGTGTACCCATACAATTGCCTAATTTGACAGTCAGGCAGCAGTTTCACTGTCCATAAACTCAAGCAGATACAAGTTAAGAACTTCATGTTCACATCAAAAAAATAATGTGTCACAGTCGTTCCTCTAGCCATTCAAGAATCGTATATAGGGTGTATATACTATTTGTATTTTTGGTGAAATTTCCCCACATTTTTGTTCAGAATTCCAGATTGTTCACAGATTGTCCTCTCCCTTATCTCTCCTGCAACGCTTCTCCTGTATTGTCTACTAGATTGTGACACGGAAGTGGATTTTTATTCCTGTCCCATCCCTCTTCCACGAAAAAGAATAAAAATATATACCTGTCCTGTCCCACTCTTGGTTAAATGACTCCCACTCCCATCCCACTCCCATTAAAAATGACTCCCGCTCCTGTACTCCTAATTTCCCTACTAATTTTACAATTATTTTAGTATTTAAGCAATACAATTAATTACATGTAATCTTCTCACTATTCTTTTAAGATTACATCATGTTCTACAGTTTTATTTCAAATATATGTCAACAGGGACAGATAATCTGTGGTAATGTTTGGACATTTTATTCCTTTATAAAGGCGAAGAGCAGTTGGAGGGTTGGGTGCCTTGTTCAACAGCACTTTAGCCATAACTTACCAAGAGCGGGGATCAAACCAGTGATCTCTTTGTCCCCAGCCCTCTACTCTATCAATTTATTAATAGAAAGACAACAGTGACTCAAACAAACACTGGTTACAACCAAAACATTTAGAAAACCATCTCTGTATCTGAAATATATCCACGCACAACTCCGTTTACGCTGCTTCATAGTACAGACTGAGTGATTGATTAACTGCAGTGTACCGCATCTGTCCCGCATTACACACTTACCCAGGCGAAACAAAAAGACGTTCTTAAATACCACTTATAATTGAGACAAGATATCAATAGTTAAGTTACAGCTGCTGCAATAAACAAAATTCTTTGTGGGGGCAGAGAAAAGATAAAGTCTCTCTCCCCAATGCCTTCAAGCTTTTACTTGTCCCCCTCCCTTAAACCTTACACCTGTGGCATGTGTAGTAGGTTTAATGTGCTTTGTGCTGTGTTTTAACCACTGCCTCCTACAGTTTCCCCCAGTGTTTGTTTTTGTCCTGTAAGTTTCTTGTCCTTTTCATGGTTTGTGGGTCTGAAAGGAACGAGATTTCATTCTGCGTATGTCTTGTACATATAACAGATTTGTAAATAAATTCATACCATACAATACCATAATGATAAATACAATTTTGTATGTTTTTGCACAATGCTGGTTAAGATTCCTCTGCTTATTAATACAATTTGCACACTAAGGGCCACTTTAGAGACACTGATTAACTAGAGCACACGGAGGAAACCCACGCAAGCACTGCGAGAACATGCAAACTCCACACAGCTCACCCAGGTCCTTCTGGCTGTGAGGTTACAGTAATACCCACTGCGCCAACTTGCTATCCTTTTATATAATTTTCATACAAAATTCAGCAGAAAAAACAGCTGTCTGTGGATCATAGTAAGTTTGCTACGTTTTATTGTCTTAAAAAGCTGTAAGGAATTTCTTTTTAAAATAAAATGCTTAGAAAGACCCACTTTAATAAACTATTTTTATTTCCCCCATTAGGGGTTGTTATAGCAGCTTGATTGTCTCCATCTCTCCATCTATCCAAGTCCTATGTATCATTCTCATTTACACCTACCAATTTCATGTACTCTACATCTAAAAGCCAACTCCTGCCTGGCAGATTCATCTCCATGCTTCTTCTACCAAAATACTCACTGTCTATCCTTTTCACGTGTATAAAAACCATCTCAATCATAGCCTCTTTGACTTTGTCACTTAACCTTCTAACTTGTTGTCCCTCTAATGTGCTCATTTCTAATCTTGTCCAATTTGTAATTTCCCAACGAAAATCTAATTTTTAAGGGAACATCTAGAATTCAATTTGATTTGCTGTTCTTAAGGAACACTTATTATTAAAATATCCAGTGAAGAAAACGACATGATGACTGCAACTCACTGAACCACTAAAAACACAAATCACTGCTGAGTTAAAACAGCGGTGATGGGCAGCGACAGCTGAGGTTACCTAACTACCATGTCTTAATAATTTGTCTTATAAGGTTAAATAACAGAACAGTGAGGCAGCAAGGCAGTTTACTATGTTTTGAGACACACTCTATGTGATGAGAAGTGTGCATTTTAGCAGAAAGGTGCATGGGTACACACTTACGTGATTGTGTCGATCATGTCGAGTCCCATTTCTACACAGCAGTGTGCATGGTCTGCTTTGGGCTGGGTCAGACCCGACACACAGTAATAACAATCTCCCAGGATCTTTATCCTTCTGCAATGGTTCTCCTTTTAGTCACACACACAAACACACATACAAACACATGAGAACATCAGGGGAAATTAAGGATTGAGTTTCTGTCAAAAATGTAATGGATCAGCATCATTATATTCTGTTAAATCATCACACGCGCATGATTTATTATTAAACAGGAAACTTTAGACTAGATTCCTCACTGTCACAGCACTCGGGGTCCCACACTTTAATATCTGAAAGCAAATTAGATCCTGACCAATGGCAAAATCTGACAAATGAATAACATCCATAACACAATTATTTTAAATTGGACATCTTGTCATTAAACCGAGTCAAATAAAATCCTCCAGAGAGAATTTCCAATTGCCATTCTTGACTTTACTTCACTTGCGCATTCTGCAGCAC
>JAOUQT010000031.1:3233812-3250690 GCA_025769995.1 Xyliphius kryptos
TGTTTCCCCCCCCCCCACCCTTCGCTTTCCAGCAAGCCCAGGTTAAGGTGGTGCTCAGATTGGTGTGAAATCGACATTTAATGGAAGTATGTGTGTGTATAAGACTGTTGTTGTGTGCCTCAAAGGATTCGAAGCTTTGTGTGTCAGAAGAGATTCGCATTGTGTGTGCGTGTGTGTGTGCCGTTAAGCTCAGAGTGGTGTGAAATCATGGTTTAATGGACAGGAAATAGTGTTATTTTTGGAGCAGAGAGAGTCATCTCTAAAAACACCTCACTCATCGCCTTAGAGGCTAATGAGCCACAGTGTCACATCGGGACCAGAGGAGCACAAATAAGCACATTAAAATCAATTCATTGACCAGACAGCACAGAGTTACGAAAGAATAAATCGAGTCGTGGCTGACAATTGTTGAGCTGTAAAATATCATCAGAAACGTTTATCACTAATAACACCATCGCAAGACTATCAGGCACATTGATTCAAAATTTAATTGACATTAAAACCTAAACCATAAACTGGATTGGACAGTTTGTCAAAATTCCTACCACAGTAAATAGTATTGGGATTTGTGAGCGTATAAAGATGAAACAGCTCTTTCCACAATAGAATCTGACTGCCAGACCATCAAGGATCAGCATTTCAAAGACTTCTAACCTTCTGGGCTTTTTACATTTAAGTGGCATATATTTGGAATGATCTCATCGAGGGAACACATTTAGTGAATGGAGATTCTGTGGACATAAACAACTTGTCAGTAAAATGGCTCAAGAATGATTTTAATGACTAGGCAGGTTACAGGTCAGCAGATAACCAGTTGGAGTGCCATTTATACACAATAATTGGATCACTAAGTAGTAAAAAAGCATCACCCGGTCAGATAAGTCTTGACAGCTGTTGCATAATGCTGATGCCAGATGCTAAATTTGGGATAAATACAGTAGGACTCAATAAAACCTCCCTGTCAGGTATCCAGTTCAGGGAATTGGAATCTACACACATACAGGACCTGAAACGACATACATACTAGTCTTTCCCACATTACCTCATCAATGTAAAGAATATTACTACGATAGAACCTTTCCTGTCTTACAACTTGTGTCCATCAACCTGAAACCTGGTGCAGTGTGTACATGCAGTAATGTTAAAAAAAAATACAAACTACTGTATAATGTGCTCATATTTTGGTAAATTGCTAAATTAAACAAAAATATAAACTTCTCAATTACACACCCCGCCAATCCATCGCTGGGCATACACTCACACAGCCCCACACGCTATACAGGGCAATTTAGAGCATTTACCTTCATGTTTTTGGAATGTGTGAGGAAACCGGAGAACCCGGAGGAAACCCACGCAGACAACGAACCGCCAAATTTATAATCATGAGAAGCAGTTATTTTTTTTCAAGGACATGATAGAGAATGAATGAGACAAGTTTCCCTTTAGGCACTTGGGAAGCTCCCGACGTGGCCCTGGTGGGGTCTTGCGTTGGTTGGCGAGATCGACCGTACGATTTAACGTTGGAAGATAAGAAGTACTTCATCTTTCAAAAGACATGATCGAAAATCACGATGCCAAATTTCAGCCTTGTAGATATTTGGGAAATGCAGGAATTAGTAATGAGGGAAAATTGGCAAACATACTCGCATTTTGTACAGATTTGCTTCACTAGATTTTTTACATTCTCCAAATAAAGCTACCTCATGTTTTAATTTTTATTATAATCCCATTATTGTTCATTTCAGTCTATGCTGCCCAAGTGTGTCCAAGTCTCAGTCGCAAAAAGTTCAACTATTTGGCTTGTAAAAGATCAATAAAGAACCTCATTTAGGTAAATACCTCAACCGTGACAAAAACACTAGCGAATAGCATTGTCACGAGCCACACTCATTCGGAATTAAGGCATTAAAAGTGAGTAATTATTGGCACTTAATCAACAAATGTAATCCCTCTGTGGCTAATTTTTGGTGGGACGCAGTTGGAAAAAAAAAACAGGACAAGATTAGAAAATCCGACTTCCAGAAATAGCGTCTTGGTTTAATTGCTTGTCAAACCATGTAGATCATTTCACTCACAAGAATCTTTATAATTGAACATGCAATGTGAAGATTAGTTATAAATTGAGTAAACCAGTCTTTTAGCAGACTGAAATGTTCACTTTCTTAAAATTATGGACTATATACATTTGATCTCGCCTTAAAAGCTGTGTGGAGCAAAAATATATACATTTGGATTAGAACCAAATCAGTATTATATGTTACTCAGAACATAAATATGTTACATAGAACATGTAGAGATGCAATGCACAGTGGAGTGCCTCAGGGTTGAACGATTGCCGCACTAGTTTTCTCCCGCTATAAAACTCAAGTTATATTTTGTCCAATCTCCAATTTGTATATTCACTTGGCTGGTAGTATATTTCTGTCAGCTTATTGTTTGAGAAAATGTGAATTCCTCATAACACATGCAACCCAAGTACCCAAGTTATTTTGCATTTTAAAAACAGTGTACTGCATCTCTTCAATACAGTCAAGCAGCATCATTCTGCTTTCTCAGAAAACAGCTGAGCACCTAGTTTTCAATCTCCCCACGTACTTCCTCTTAGTTTAGCCCACTGCTGTGTTCCCTTCACATTTTTAAGTTCAAGTAATTTGTTTATATAGAACTTTTTACAAGCTTGTCTCAAAGCAGCTTCACAGAGCTACACACACTTCCTGTAGCTGGCCACATTACATTTAAAACACTAATGCTTGCCAACAAAGTCACAACTGACAAAATACCACTGACTTAAATTGTTTCATGTTCCCTTCAAGCTTCTATAATGGCTTACCTGGATTAATGACTTACGCCTGGAAGTCAAGCATCGAACCTTTCAGTGCATTGCATCAAGAGAGACATTATAAAGTTTCCTTCATGAGTAATTGTAAAATAAACAGGACATATTGCACTTTTGAATATCCAACACTGACATTTATTCTAAGACTGAAAGCGATGAATCAGAAACCCTGTATGAAAGGTCTTTTATAAAGATTACTATTATTACCATTGAGATTAATTAACATTAAAGACAAATGTTCAAATACATATTTGAATTCATGCATTAAAATTAAATGACTTCTTTTGTTTTAATTAAGAAGTTCTCAACACTAACCATATACACTCTTCAAAAAAATAAAGGGAACACTAAAAGAACACATCCTAGATTTCAATGAATAAAATATTTCAGTTGAAAAATATTTAGTAGATGGTAGAATGCGTTGAGAACCAAATAAAATAAAAATGATCAAAATGATTCTCCCATGGAGGTCTGGATTTGGAATCAAATCCAGAGAGGATTCAAATCATGGGATACGCATAACGGAGCCCCAAACTCCCCAACATGGCCGCCACTTCACATGAAACACCAGTTCTCTCAATGTTAAGGTAACTGTTTGTTTCGATCAGTCGCATATTTCTAGAAAAATGTCATCAATGAAACTGTTGCACTCGAATTCACAACATAGATGTAACCTTCGGAGATATCTTCGGAGAGATGCAAGCATACAGTCCGCTCAACAATACGCTGACTACACGAATACTTCCAGAGTTTATGTTGGCGAGGCAGAAACAGGCCTGGTAACTTTATACTACGGAACTGCTCAAATACGAGGCGTACGCTACACTGCGGGCGGTCAAATGATATATTTAAACATTTAACTATCCCTTATATTATAACCAAACTGTACAGCTATAGAAACAACTTTAGTAAGATTTAAAAAAAAAAAAAAAAAAAAAAAAACACACCAATGTTTGTACACTAAATAGCTATTTAACAAAGTAACTTAAGTTATCCATGACCTTTCATACAATGTATTTTACGTCAGTCATTGGTTTACAGTATGTAAAGTAAAAGAGACAAAAACAATTGATTGTAGTTTGTGCAGTCAAGCTGTGTCTGGGGTCTTCCTTGTTAAGTGTCTTAAACACAAAGCAGCAGCAGTCTGGTGTGCTGGGTGGGTCTTTAGTCCATTACGAACACAACCACAGATTACGGCTTACAGAACCAAAAACAATGAGGTTTACATAACATTAAATTCAGGCGTCTCATTTAGTCCTATTGCCAACAGTGTATTAAAATCAAGGACCTTGCTACCTAATGCCTCAACATTGTGGAAACAGTTTAGGAAAAGCCCTTCTTCAGTTCCAGCATGAAGTGAAGGAAGACCAAAGTCAATTTGACTTCTGCAGTTTGGGAAATCATGAAGCCTCTGTAACCTTTTTGATTTCAATTATGCCATTTTCTGTTTTTAGATTTTAAACTTTGTCATTTAGTCACAACTTTACAGGCCAAGGAATTATACATTTAAGTGTTAAATTCAGTCATTCATTATCTTCCGCTTAATCCTCTACAAGGGTTGCGGGGGATCTCCCCATGCCCATCCAGGGGAGAACGTCTCAGGCACTGGGCAAATACACCCAGGACAGTCCTGGAGGATGGACAGTTTATATAACATTTACTATTGTTCAATACGGACACCTGATCTCTAAACAATCTGTACATGGCTCTCCTACACTGTGATCCCCATTGACTCATCCCCCCCCATTGGACAGGGTACAAACACACTCACTCACAAACTATACAGTGCGATTTATGGCAGCCAATTTACGCCACACGGATAAGATTCCGAATGACATGGGCAATGACACGAGACGAATATGGAAACTCCACCCAGATTGGGATTCGAACCGGGGATTTGAACAATTAAACACCCAAGTGTTTAATTGATTTCGATCAATACATTAACAGCATAAACATTTTTCAAAAACCTGCTATAGCTGGAACAGACCACATAGAAGCTACGTACAGGATTAGATGACATTTATTATCTGGGAAAGTCTATCCATTGGCTTTTTTTTGTGGAAAAAACAACAACATGGTGATTTGGGAGACAGATGAACTCAGACACCCTCAGTCTCATGTCGAGCCAGAGCAGGTGGCAGGGTGCTCCCACACAGACCCTCAAAATGAAACCTGATGGAAAGATGGTAACGTTGAAGGTTGATAACATTTTCATCCTTTACTGCATCCGAAATCGAGCACGGGATCATAACCGTTATCGTTAATCGCGCAGTGTAACACAGCGTTCCTGAAAATGACATGCACTCATCATCTCACATGCAACTATTGTTTTTTGAAGCTCTACTAGAAAGAGAAACGTGTGACTCACTCAAAATCTCAGGGGTGTATTTCAGACCTCACACAGTGGTGTGTGGAGAGACAGATTATTTGCAGGGTGACAGAGGTGTGTGGATGTGTGACTTACATAAAGCGCATGGTGGCAGGTGTGCACTCCATGTTAAATTCAGCCACAGGCACTCCTCTAGCTGCCACCTGAGGAGCAAACATAGCTGCTGGGTAAACTATGGAGGAGGTACCCACCTGGAGACAAGAAAACAGACACAGGTGTTGTTATAAAGTGTTAGAGACACAACAGCGTATGTATTAAATAAACAGCATATTACGTTTGTTAGATTTTATTACGATTGGCACCTTATTTTTACATTTGCCCCTAAAAGCAGCATTGATTCTGGACTGTTCATCAGCAAGTGGAATGTTCTGAATGTCTGAACCCACTGAACACTGCAGTTAGTCTGCACTCCGAAGTGGAGCAAACAGTTGGTGGTGTAACAAATAGCAACTTTAAAGTTTGGTGCAGAGAACATAAACATGGACCTGTGAGCATCTGAGTACCAAAAAAAAAATCTAAAGGACGAAGCATCACTAGAACCCTACATTACATTTAGCAACACTTGACATAACCGGCCACAAGTACGCTGTAAACAGACTTACACTGCCCATTATCAGAGCTCATTTTAATGCTTACATGGCTGAAAGTAAATGAATCCCCAGCTGCTTCAAAACCCCAGCCCTCATCAGGAACCGTGGTGGCTTTTATATCAGCAAAAAGGCGGAGTACATAGTTAAAGACCAAGCTTTCGAAATGAGATGTTCAACCAGCCCATACAGATGTGATAATTATATGGCTACATAAAATTGTCTTTGCAATTCAAGTGTTTAAAAATGTTTCTCTTTTTAATTGTGCACAGAATTTACACAGCGATCCAATCAATCATTCTTTTGAAATAAACAAGGCTGGTGCTACAAAGACAGCACCATAAAATAAATAAAGTCTCGTCCATTGCTTTGGTTTCGTGCAGCAGGCAGACTTAATTATGTAATGATTTCCACCGAGTACCATTAAATCTCCCAAAGATCCAAAACAATTAAAATCTAAGTTAATTAAGGGATGAACCATGGAACTTTATATCCAAAGTCATATGTTAGATTACAGTGTTATGTAACACATAGGACACGTTTTAATCGTTTGACCTGCATTCAGGCAGACGCTTTACCAAAATTTACTAAACAACTGTATACAATAGAATAATCACAACTGCTGCAAGCACATACATGGACACAAATCATGACAAATTCCAAACACAACCTCAGGTGCACACAGGCATACAGTGCCCTCTGTAATTATTGGCATCCCTGGTCCAGAAGTTTTCTTTGTCTTCTAATAAATTGCATAAAGAGAGAGCGAAAACAGCAATGCAAAAAAAGAGAAAAGTCTGAGCTTTAATTAAAGTGACTTTATTTGGTGGGGGGAAAAAATAAAAAATATCACACATTAAGAAATTAATATTTTGAATGAAATCATGTGTGCCACAATTATTGACACCACTGGTGAACTTCCTCTTTTTGCCAACAAGACTGAACTTAATTTTCTCCCATAACTATTTACATATCCTGAGAATACAAAGAGAGGGATCGTCGACCATTTCTTTTTGCACAACCTCTTTAAATCGTCCTGGGTCCTCTCCTATTCACCCTCCTCTTCAGCTTCCCCACAGGGTTTCTATTGGGTTGAGGTATGTGGACCGAGATGACCGTGAGAGGAGATTTGATTTTGTGCCTTGTGAACCATTTAGTAGATTTGGCCACGTTTAGGGTCATTATCTTGCTGAAAGACCCAGTGACGCCACCAGATTTTGATTCAAAATGTCCTGTTATTATGGTCCCAGTTAAAATTCCAGTAGCACTTCGCAAACTCCACCAATTTACACTTATGCCTCCCAAAGAGCTTGTTGGCATGTAGACAGCGCCTGATGGTTGTTTGGAAGACGCCAAGCTGCCCTTCTTTGCTAAATTCTCTTACAGTGAGCTTTGGAGAACATTTGACTTCTCACAGTGGGTTGTGGCAAGATACACTTGCATTCTCTTTCAAGCTTGTTTGTCACAGTTGTAGATGTTTTACATTTTTAATTGCTCTGACCGTAGATAAGGGCATCTGCAGGTTAGTAGGATGTTTTCTTGTAGCCTTTGCCTTATTAGAATAGTGTGTTCTCTTGTCTTTCCCATATTTAAGAGTGAGTAAGAGAAATAGGTCTCTGTGTAACCCCATTTTTATACCCCATGGAATCAGGAAGTGATGAATTACTAATTAAAGGTTCCTAGATAATTTGATACATAAATAATTCAAACACATTTATTTCCAAGAAATTGTTAAAAGTGCCATTAATTGTGGAACGGTCATTTTATGGGAGTCACAAAAGTCATTTTATGGGAATGAATTATTTCTTAGTAAGGATTTTTTCTTAACTTCTTTTTTTTTAACTTGAGTTGAAGGTTGATTTTTTTCAATTCAGAGTAAAATTATGCTTCTGCAAAAATAATGATTTTATTTTAATGCATTTTAACTAGGGGCGCCAATTATTATGGAGGGCACTGTAAAAAACACACACACACACACACACACACACACACACACACACACACAATTATATAATTTTCACAACTTTTCCAAAGCTATCAACATGACACAAAATAAAACTTTAGAGTACATTTCTGTCGGTGTATCTTGTTGTAAAGGTGTCGTATTATCCCGTATTAACTTACCACTAAGCAAAGATCACACTTTTCCAGTTCTTCCTCCACTTTGGCCAGAATCTCAGCATCCAGTGACTCTCCAAACCAAACCACATGAGGCCTTAGCATGCCGTCGCAACCCTGCTTCTCACATCTGCATGCACACCGGAAAATCTCTTTAACATATCAGAGAGCTCAGCCATCAGGCCTGCAGGAGGCAGATTTTCAATCTATTCATGGAAGTGCTTCATCTAACTAATAGGCATTATTTTTCAACTAAGAAGTAAATCTAATTAGTGAAGGGACTGAATATAGTGGGAGATAACCAGCAGTTTTAGACACATGCAAAATTTTGAGCATTGTTCTGGAGCTTTCTGCTGCTATCTAGTGGATGATCATCTTCATAACCAAAAAAAAAAAACATGAGCTGATTTATGAAACACATTTGCAAAATTTGTTACACACACCTGGGAAGATCACTCTCTGGTATTCTTGCATCTGTTGCTTTGGGGTCCGGTGCTCTAAACAATTAAAATATGACAAGTGTTAGTAGGTAGCATTAACGTGCAACAGGTACAAGCTTTTGTTTTTACCCTTTCCCCTCTAAAGCAGGGCAGATTGGGCTCTTGTAGTTGGCCTTAACTTCACTGCACTTCATGCAGCGCGTTTTAAAAAGACTACCTAATTAAAGAACAGAAAGAGTTGTACATGAATAGTCAGTGTAATTAGTATATTCTCACACCACTTAGCCAGAGAATGAACTCTTGATAAACGAATTCAGGTGAAATAGCACTGCAAGCTGGCTGTGGCTCCGTACCGTGGATCTCAAACACATTTTTGGACCCAGCTCGATGGTGCAGCTCATCAATGTTCTGAGTGATGACCACAACAGAGCGACCCTGTTGACTGAGACGAGCCTCGCACTCGGCTATAGCCAGGTGAGCTGCATTAGGCTCTTTACTACGCATTACCTGTCAGAATAGAAATAAAATGATAAGAATTGTATTTTTTTTCTATAGTGCTTTTCTGCAGCCTCAAAGACACTTTGCAACAGTTAAAACAATAAAGCAGCCATTAAAATTATGAAAACACTTAAACGTACACAACAGCAAGAATATAAAAAAAACAAAAACGTTTACTAATAATACAGTTAATTAAAGATTACCAGATTTCTCCTTTAAATGTAAATCTAGACTCCACCCCTGCAGGTTTATTTTACATAAATAATGTTGCTTCCCCCCCCCCCCCCTTCTTTGGATACTAACACAAAACTGAAACAGCACTAATTGAATGCAGTTCATTAATTTACTATCTTCCACTTAATCCTCTTTTAGGGTTGCAGGTGGGTTCTCTATGCCCATCCAGGGGAGAACATTTCGGATGCGGAGCAAAAACACCCAGGACAGGACACCAATTTATCACTGGGCACAAACTCACACAGATACACAGACTATATGGGCAATTTAGAGTATGTTTTTGGATTGTAGAGGGAAACCAGAGACACCACACAGACACGGGGATAACATGGAAACTACACCCAGATTGGGATTCGAACCAGGAATCTCCAGCATTGAGAGGCAAACGTAAGCAAAATTAGCTGTGATTTAAACAAATCTGGTAAACCTTGTTAATATTATATCAACCATAATAGAGGAGCATATGAAAGATATAATTATTTGATTTAAACATCCACAGGGAATACAATACCTCACGTCTATAGTGATAAAATTCCCACACCAGAGAAGGGTCCCGGGAAAAGGCAGTAGGAGTGGCCAAATCCTATTAAAAAAATAATAATTAATTAATTTAAATGAACATTAAGCAACCAAAAAAAAAACCAGTAAGTTCTAAAATGCCACTCGTCAGCCTTTTAATGAGTTGCACATTCTTGTTTCTGTTTTATCAGCTCCACTTACTAAATAGATGCAATTTGTAGTTCTATTACAGATTAAAGTTCATAAAAAAACGGTTGACTAGCCTACATCTGACATTAACTCTCCTTAAAACTTGGCTTATACTATAACACAAGCCTGTAAGTTGGATCAACCAAATTGAATGAATAGAACAAAAATGCAGACATTGTGGAAACTTTTTTTTGTGGATTGCTGATTCACCGCGCTTTATTCAATGTGCTGCTCAAATGCATTTTTATCTAAAAAAGTAATTTCTACCTGAGCCTGCCATTTCCTCCATAAGCCCCCAGCTCCTCTGAAGGTTGGTACACCGCTTTCTGCACTCACTCCCGCTCCTGTGATTATCGCAATGTGCTTGGCCTTAGCAAATTCCTTACGGAACTCTGTCAAGTCTGCCCCAAGAACACATGTTCAGGTAAATTATTCAGGTGTGTCCACACTGCCATATAAGTCTGATAGTCATAGAATGAGTTTTTTTGGTCTGTATTGTTTAGCCTTACTTGAGCTGGGTCTGGACATCTCAGCTCCTCTGACTGCAAATCCAACACTGGCACAAAGTTGGAGAGTCGCGGCTCTGCACTTCAACTTCTGTAAAATCATTAGGGCTCCTGAATTCAATTTTTTTTTTTAAAAGAAAAGAGGGGTAAAACAAACACTCCATTTGTAAGTAACCAAGAATTTTAATAATTAAATAAAAGTTTTATTTAATTTTCTATTGACACATACACACTATCATGCACTTTTAGTTTCAAAAGCAATTAGTTTCTTTAATGTAGCTTGTTTTTGACCTTTGAGTTTTTAAATATTAATTCAGTTCAACATTTGAAACAATAAATAATATTTACATATATTGAACATCATTTGTAATTTGTTTTGTATTTTATTAGTTTTATATATAATAATGTATAATTTTGTGAGAGAAATATAGTGTTCAGGGATCATTACATAAATTTGATTATGAATGTGGTTTAACTGTTTGAATGACCCGACAACCTTTCAGTCACAAGACAAAAAACGTTCAATTTAAGTAAAAATTTGCCATCCTAATCCTTCCCTGAAGGTTATCACAGCTAGTTATGCACTTAAATTCTTAATTTATTTACATTTGGTCATTTTGCAGACACTTTTATTTAAAGCAATTTACAAGTATCCCACTTGATGGTTAGGATCAGGACACAGGGTCACATACAGACTCTCTGGAGCAATGAGGACTAAGGGTCTTGCTCAAGGACTCACATTGGTAACTTTAATGGACCTGGGATTTGAACCCACAACCCATAGATTACTAGCCACCAAACCTTTTTTTAATGTCATTGTTGCACACTCAAACTAATCAGATTTTATTCATTCATTATCTTCCACTTAATCCTCTACTAGGGTCACAGTGGGGTTCCCCATGCCCATCCAGGGGAGAGCTTTTTAGATGCAGGGCAGATAAACCCGGGAAATGGCGCCAACCTGTCGCTGGGCAGACTCACTCACACAGCCACATGCAGACTATAGGTGCAATCAATTTACCTGGAATCCATGTATCTGAACTGTGGAAGGAAACCGGGGAACCCAGAGAAAACCCACACTTACATGGGGAGAACATGGAAACTCCACCCAGATTGGGATTTGACAAGGGAATCCCCAGTGCTGAGAGGGGAACATGCTAATCATTAAGCCACCTTGCCACCCTAATAAGATTTCATTTATGATTTACTTAAGTGCACTTTATAAGAAAGTGTTTATTGGTAATTAAGCTTTAATTAGGACCATTTGCTTTCTTGATGCTTGACCAAGAACACGACACACAAAATAAATCAAAGCAATGCTGCAGACACCATTATAATCACAACAAATGCAGCACTGAGTTTAATGTTCATGTGTCTGATTTATTTAAATGACATGGCTTTAGATTCTCTTTGGGTTTCTTTGCATGTTGTAGTTGCACGAACTGTCATTAATGGAGTTTGTATTAACAGTGTTCAAAATAAATGAGTCATGAAGACGTTCATGCACGAGCAAACATTTACATGACATTTCAATGAAAGTGTCCGGATTACCGTGACGACGTTTAGCACAGTAACCAGGGATCTTTGTTTACAGAGCTTTACTCACCAGATTAAAAGTTTACAGTGACAGTTCGGTGCACAGCGTCCTTGCGGTGTCTATTTGATGTCAGCTAAATCTGAAACGTACACATCTGAAACGTTCGCCAGTTAGCATAAAAACCTAACAGCAACTCTTACACTTACAGATTCGACACCTGTCTCACAGCCAAGTTTTTAAAATGTTAACAAACGTAACACTTAAAAAATCGCAATGTTGGTTAGTTGCGCATCACGTAAAATTGATACTTACTACATATTCAACATAAATCAGCACATACGTTTCAGTAAAACAGGTAAACGGAACGGACATGTCCCAAACCTCAACGATCTTAACATTGATACCTGGACATTAAAAATTCTGTGTACTACGCGTGGTGTTTAAGACGCGGCCGGAAAAACAAGAAGGCGGGTCCAATCACGACGCAAAGAAAAGTCACGTGGGTTAAACAAGCCACTGGAGGCTTGTTCAACATTTTTGTGGTGAACCAATGAAAATCCTCATCGCTGACCGGTGCTATTAGGTGTCTGGGACTATAATTGCTTAAATATACACAGTATGAGTCAAAAGTTTGCACACGCCTCACTTATTTTCTATTTTTTCAGTTTCACATACAATAAAGACAGACTTTGTAGTTCTACGATTACAGATTGTAGTCGATTTGTTTGTTGACAACAGTACATACTGTGTTAGTCCCCTTTACTGTGTTATCTAATTGTCGGGACCCCAATAGTACCACTATAGAGCAGCACTAAAACCCCTTACCACATCAGGATCACTGCAGAACTGACAATAAACAATAAACTACCCAAATTATACCTGTTCTGTGATGGTGCTGACCGATGATAGAGCATGGAGAACCAGCCTGTCATTTAGAAACTACAAAGTCTACTTCTGCTTAATACTGCACATCATAGATCTCAATGAATAAAATATTTCAGTTGAAAATCTTTATTCAGTAGATAGTGAAATGCGTTGAGAACAAAATAACATAAAAATTATCAAAATGTAAATCAAAATGATTCTCCCATGGAGGTCTGGATTTGGAATCCTACTCAAAATCAAAGTGGAAAATCAAATGACAGGCTGATCCAACTTCAGTGGAAATTCCTCAAGACAAGTTCAAATGAGGCTCAGTAGTGTGTGTGTGTCCTCCACGTGCCTGTATAAAGCACACCACTGAGCGCTTTACATTTGTATCCGTGCGTGATGTACAATACTTTATGTTCAAGATGATACAATATGATGTATATAATATAAGGCAAACAACTCAGCACTGAGGATTTCTGTTTCGAATCCCGATCTGGGTGGTGTTTTCATGTCCTCCCCGTGTCCGCATGGGTTTCCTCCGGGTTCGCCGGTTTCCTCCCACAGTATAAAAACATGGATTTAAGGTCAATGGAACGCTCTAAATTGCCTCGTATAGCGTGAGTGTGTGCCCAGTGATGGATTGGCGCCTGTCCTGGGTGTATCTACCCAGCGCCCGAGACAGTCTCCTCATGAATGGTCATGGGAAACCCCACCTCGACCCTCGTACAGGATTAAGCGGGTGATAATAAAGGAACTACATGTTTTTATACTACATGTTTGAACTACATGTTTAAGTTCAATGAGAAAATGATGGCGATTAGTCAAATAAAAAAAAACTGGATTCATAGTTTGTAACTCAGAGCAGACGGTGAAATGATCAGAACCTATTTTTAAATGTAATCCTGCCTAAACCTCTTAGGGGTGACTTATTAAAATCTGCCCCGGTGCAAAAAAGCCCCCATCCGCGATGACGTCACAGTCTCCGCTCCACTCACTGTTTGTACTGGTCGGTCCACGGCAGCGCGAGCCAGTCCCCGTGCAGCTCGTGGTAGTACTCCATCATGTCCTCCGTGGACTTGTCCGAGGAAATGAAGACGACCTGGAACTGCGCGGGCGGCTCGCTCTCCTCCACCAGCTCCGTGTAGAAGTCGCAGAGCAGCGGGGTGAAGTCCCGGCACGGCGGGCACCATCCGGCCGAGAAGTACAGACCCACCACCTTGTTCCGCAGCGCCCCCTCCGGGTCCACCAGCTCCCCCTCCTTATTTAACAGAGAATGTCCTGCAAACACCTCGGCCATTCCCCCGAAAAGCAACCTCTCTCTGACCCCCACCGGGTGCACACTCTCAGTCCTATCCCAGTCGGTAGCAGCTGCTGCAGCGCCGGGACGCGTTCGGTTCCCACAACCTGTAAACTGCAGAAGTCGTTCAGGACCCAATGATTTAAGTTTTACACGCATATCTGGCAACCTCCCCGTGACTGTCGGGAGGTTTTACGGCCAAAATCCCGCCCCATATGCAAATTTAATTCCGTCAGCAGCACCAATCAGATCTCTCCCGGAGAACCAGGAGCCTGGTTGCCATGTACTGTATGTTCTAAATCAGGGGTTCTGAGCTTCCAAGTGTTCTTATGGTTATTAAGTGGCAACCCAACTTTATACACGAACCAATAAATAATTTTTAAAAAACAGGGTGGCTTAGTGGCATGTTCGCCTTTCAGCGCTGGGGATTCCCGGTTCGGATCCCAATCTGGGTGGAGTTTCCATGGTCTCTCCCTGTCGGCGTGGGTTTCCTCCCTTAGTCCAAAAACATGGATTCAAGGTAAATTGAATGCCTAAAATTGCCCTGTATAGTGTGTGTGGATGTGTGAGTGTGAACCCAGTGATGGATTGGTGCCCTGTCCTGTTCTCCCCTGGATGTTCTCCCCCCCGCCCCACGACCCTCATAAAGAAATAAGTGGAAGATAATGAATGAATAAATATTTAAAAACACGGTGGCTTAGTGGCATGTTCGCCTTGCAGCGCTGGTTTGAATTCCATCTGGTTGGAGTTTCCATGGTCTCCCCCTGTGACTTCCCCAAACAATTCCCAAATCAAAGTGTGTAAATGTGTGTGTGTCCAGCGATAGATTGGCGACCCCCTTCCAACCCCCCAGGCTCCGCCCGCAGCTCTAGTAAAGGATTAAGCAGAAGATAATGGATGAACATGCAAAAGCCCAAGGGAATGCTGAGAGGAGAACGTGCTAAACACTTAGTCACCTTGCCGCCCGTAAATGAACATTAGACACATAATTTAACGCATTATTTAACAATGGAACTTCCCGTGAACGGTATAATTTCCATACATGCGACGATTTCAGAGATTTTAATGGCGCTCGTTTTTAAGGATTTCCTTTTTTTTTAACTGGATCATGTTTCTGCGTTTTAGTTTTTTTTTTGATTGGCTGCTGGATCTGAGACTTTTTTGGATCCCATGATGAAGCTAAAGGTAAAGCACTTAACTTTACTTTCACTTCTCAGGGGAAACTTAATGGAAATGGAAAACAGTCGGTTAAAACAAAGCCATATTTTTGGGGAGAACATAGTCACCGAATCCGGCGTCGACAAAAACAGAGGATCCTCTGTATTTATGTTTTACAAGCGTTCCGTGACCCACCATTTGAGAAACCCTGTTCTTAAACCTTTACTTTGTTAAAAAAAATTTAAAAAAACAATTAAAAAGTTAATGGACACCCAAAAAAATAGTTCCCTTTCTACAGTGCACTTTGTATCAGTTCCACTTTTCATACTGATGCACTTTGTTAATCTACAATTTCACACTTTAACCTTAAAGTTAATCTTACGTTATTCACGTTAAAATATATATAAAAAAAACCCCAGACACGTGTTATTTCACATGAAGTTTTATTTTTTCATCTTTTAAGGATAGACTTACATATTTATAAAAATTACTTACAGAATTAAGTAACAGGTTTTTAAATGTGTTTATACTTCTAAATGCAAATAAAATGAACTATCTACATTGTTTAGAAAAAAATGCGGTCCATTAGAAGCCAGTTACCTATAAGTGAAGGTGAACAAGAAATCTATACACAGATCCGTGACAATCAAATTGCACTATTTTTTTTTATTTACAAAGTAATGAAAGAGCAACAGCATCTCAAAGGGACCATATATTGCCACTTTGTCTTGTTCTCTCACTGACAACTAAAAACCGTCCCCCTTATAACCTAAGGGTTAAACAAGATATGTACTGCTGGAGCGCACACGTTAATACAAAAACTCTTCATTCACTACTTTTTGTCGTCAACAAAGAAGGCCATTCGTGTCCAAACAAACACAACAGCCCCCCCCCCCCATTGTTCGGATATGATCCCTCAAATGCTGTGTAACACTGGCACCCTTCGGTTGGCACTCCACATAAAACACGGGTGCATTTGATCTGATCGAAGCACATAGTAGAAAATAAAACACTTTTTTTTCCGATTGTTTTAGAAACGGGAGGAGTAAAAAACAGGAGATTCACGATCGGCAACACAAGAAGCGCTTCCAACAAGAACCGAAAGAAAATGACGGGCACACATGCATCACACCGACGTACAGGTACAACTCTACTCATATCATGCAAAAAGAATGACCTAGCGTTTTGTTTCTTTTTTTTTTTTTTTATTATTGTTTATTTGAATTCCCAACGTCACCCGGACACCAAACACGGTACAACACTACGGTAGGTAAAGTGTAAAGAAAAGGCTGATCTGTCCAACCAAGCGCCCGTTTGCATAATGACACATCCATACGCCAGTTAAAACACTTTTGTTTAAAAATAAAAAATCCGGGGAAAGAACAAAAAACAAAAACAAAAAAAAAAACAACACGGTATTGAATGCAAAGCTGCAGCAGTTTACTGAAGGTGCATATGATTTTGCTGTTTCTTACACTGGTTATAAAGCAACAACGGTTTCATAGGCCAAGCCTCATTCTTCTTCTTTTTTTTCTTTTGGTAAATATGCATTAAATCTGTAAACAAAAAAAAAAATTATTTTTTTTTCACGGTTTCCAGTTAAAACTGCACTTAACATGATGTGCGTTAGAAAGTGAGGCCGGTTCGATGTCCTCCTTACAGAAATCAGTTGTGCGTCATTTTCTTGGGTTTAAAAA
>JAOUQT010000031.1:3315994-3328354 GCA_025769995.1 Xyliphius kryptos
GCATCTTTATTCACATTAACTAAAACCCACAGATGGGTGTAATTGTGTTTAGGTTTATGTAAGGGGGAGGGGGAGGGTGTCCAAACTCAGCTCATCTCTATGACCATTTGTATTTTCGTTTATTATTTTATTTAAATAGTTAATTGCAATATAGACCCCATATATAGAAAGTGTATTTCTAGTGCTGGTCCCAAGCCCGGGTAAATGGTGAGGATTGCGTCAGGAAGGGCATCTGGCGTAAAACGTTTGCCAAAACTAAAATGCAGGTCAATGAATGTTTATCCATACCGGTTTTCAGGATGACTCTGGTGGTTAGGAAGAGAAAGAGGGCAAATGTAGAAGAAGGCAAGAAAACTTGGTGGTACAAGGAAGTGCAGGAGGTTATTGTATGATGTGCAGGATGTGGTTAATGTAGACATGCAGGTAGTTGGTGTGAAAGCAGAAGAAGCAGAGGACAGAGTGAGGTGGAAAAGATTGACACACTGTGGCGACCCCTGATTAAAGGGAGAGGCCGAAAGAAGAAGAAGAAGAATAAACACTAATTGAGGAGATTGCCACATGTAGGTATGACCTCCTGTGTTGCTCTGTGGTGCATTTAAGTGCATGCCTCTTCAATCAGAAAGAGACTGTACAACTTGAACTCTTATGGAAGGTGCGAAATGAGGAAACATTTGCTCTCTAAGAGAAACAAAAACGCCAGACTCAAGTGGTCACTATAGCAGAATGGGCATGTTTGGCGTAAACCAAATACTGCATTCCAGGAAAAGATCCTCATACCAAATATGAGACATGGAGGTGGAAAAGTCATGGTTTAGAGATGCTTTGCTGCAGCAGAATTATACCCTGTATCAAAAGGTGCTTGAGGAACATAAAAAAAATCATATTGAAGCAGCACTGGACCATAGAACATGACAATGACCAAAAACTAGTTCATCCACCAAGGACTGGCTGAAAAACTAAGAAACGGAGAGGCCAGTGAAAGCCTAGATGCTAATCCCTTTGAGATGCCATGGGGATAAATATGTAAGAAACCCTTTAAACATCTCACAAATGAAAGAATTCAGATCGATGCCAGAGACTGGTAGATAGCTACAAGAGGCATCTAAGTGGGTAACACTGGTTATTAGGGGTAGGGTGTTTAAATTTTTCCTCAGTTAGAATATGCATCTTTTATATATATGCACATTTAGATATATATATATTCATTTATTCATTTTCTTCCACTGCCACCCGGTGCATGGTAACTCTGGGTGCTGGGTGCAAGGGCAGGAACAACCCTAGACAGGGCGTCGATGCATTGTAGCTCACCCACATTTTTATCAAGGGTCACTATAGAGGCACCGATTAACACAAATGTCTTGCGGCAGGAAACCCGGAGAAAACCTGCGCAAAAATGGGGAGAACATGCAAACTTCACATAAAAATTTCCTAAATTGTCCCACCTTGGGATCTAGCCACTGTGCCACTGTGCCACCTACTGTATATGTATATTAACTAATTAATAATAATGCATTCAAGTTAACATTCAAGTTACCCAAGGATGCTTTACAATTTTAAAGCACAGCTTACAGTTGTAAGATAGGCACCTACAGAAGGGAGAGGTAAAGAAAGGATAGTTTCTTTCAGGACTGAAGAGATGAGTTTTTAATAGAGATTTGAAGACAGGGAGTGAAGAGACAGAACGAAGAGACGGTGGGAGAGAGTTCCACAGAGTAGGGGCCGCCACACTAAATGATCTGCCACCCAAGGAGACAGCCTAAATATAGATATGGTCAGCAGACCAGCATCAGAGTACCTGAGTGTGTGCAGGAACTTGTAGGGGGTCAGCAGGTGGGAGAGGTAGACTGGAGCAAGTCCATGAAGTGTTGTGAAACTGAGGAGTAGTATTTTATACTGGATTCTCTTATGAACAGGAAGCCATTGCAGTTGCTCTAGAACCGGGGTGATGTGCTCATGTGTGTGAGTGAATGTGAGAATCCTAGCCGCAGTGTTTTGAATCAGTTGTAACGGGCGTATTGATTTGTTAGGAAGACTGTAGAGCATTTTGGAAATATAGTGCATGTTATAGTCATAGTCTGTGGGAAATGCATGAGAAAAGTTATAGACAATACAAATAGAACAGTTATGTCCAAAAAAGTTGTGTATATTCCTTCCCTCTCTTTCACTGATATCTGGATGTCATGGTTTCATCATCATTATGGTCGAGTCTGTCACTTCAGCCGCCATCCTTAAAGTAAACAATATTCTCCTACCTGCAGCATATGGTTTGCATCACGTGATCACGCCCAACACAGAACATCTCTGCGATGACTGTTACTCATGTGAAAGAGCAAAAACCTTCCGGAACTGATATTACGGAACATCAAAGTGAAATGTTTGATGATTGACTGTTAACGTAGCATGGTATTTATTTATTAATTTTTTAAATTTTTTGGCTCTTCCGCTGCCACCAGTCACTCGCATTACAATCTGGCACATGTTTTACGCCAGATGCCCTTACTGGCACAAACCTCACCCTTTCAGGCATAGGATCAGACAATTTAGCATTTCCAATATACCTAGCATGCATGTCTTTGGACTAGGGGAAACTGGAGAACCCGGAGAAAACCCAGGTAAACATGGGGAGAATAGGCAAACTCCACACAGAAATTTCCCAGGTCGACCCCACCCTGGGATTGAACCTGAGTCCTTCTTGTTGTGAGGTAACAGCCCTACCACTGCGTCACCGTGCTGCCCGTTACTGTAGCAGTGTTATTTTCATAAATCGCAGTAGTTCTTAAACGGAACTTAAATGAATATAAACAATTCCCAGAGATGAAAAAAAGTCAGTGTTTGTTTATAATGATCAACTTTACGTATGAAATGTTAGACAGGTGGCAGCATGGTGGCGCAGTGGTAGTGACCTCACAGCAAGAAAGAGCCCGGTTTGATCCCCAGGTGGGGCGAGCTGGGAAATTTCTCTGTGGAGTTTCCATGTTACCCCTGTGTCCATGTGGGTTTTCTCTGGAGACTCTAAAAAGTGGCCCTTAGTGTGTGACTGTGTGTATATGTGCCCTATAATGGACTGGCGATCTGTCTAGGGTTGTTCATACACTTGCACCCAGAGTTGCCATGTGGGCACTGGTTGGCGTGTGATGCCTTGTGGATTAAGCAGAAGAAAATGAATGAATGAATAAATGATAGAAAGAGAAAGATTCACTTGAAAGAGGTCTTTAATTTTTTTTTTTTTTATCTTTCGGATTTTTCCCTGTCACTGGGGTCGCTACAGCAAGTCCCTTGAATTTGGATCGGGCACATGTTTTGCGCCGGATGCCCGTCCTGACGCAAACCCTCGCCCTTTCAGGCTTAGGACCGGACAATTTAGCTTCTCCAATTCACCTAGAATGACAAAAAAAAACATAACTCCATTACATTCATGCAGTTGAAAAACTATTTTCAACAGCTAATCTGACAAAACAAAAGCACTACTTGTTTAAAATAAAGATCTGAGCATATTCCACATACATAAATCAATATGTGCTCCTGTGAACTGAAATATGCTTGCAGAACAAGCACATACTGTGAGACAAGTGGGCTTCATAAACAATGTAAATATGTCTTGTCATATGTGTAGAAAGCTTTTGTTTAAAGTTGTTTTAATGTTTGTTTCAGTTAGAAAATAATTTTTAGTAAGATAAGAAAAAAGTTTGACACTAGGGGCTGGATGTTTGAATGTTAGGCATATAGGAAAGAAACCATGGAGCTGAAATGCCTTGACCCTGGATATCTGGACACAGATAAGACTAGCCCAGGACTGAAAAACAACTCTATAAATCTTGGTGCTATCAATCCGGCTCAAACAGGTTTGGGGCCCACATATGCTGTGTGCTATAAAACCTGTGTCTAAAATCATGAGGTCACTCATTTTCTCTTGAAAGTATGTCTGTAAGGTCAGAGATAAATTTACCTAAGATGTCTTCTGGGCCTCAGAGATTATCCTTTTTTCCTAAATAAATATAATTAATAGATTATATTAAATATTAGGTATAACTGTTCTGGGTGGTCTACTTTTGAATTAAAGATTCAACAAATTGGTAACAGAGGATGTTTCGACCGGAGATCTTTTCGAGTAAGAATAGTGGTTTTCTTCAAAAAACTTTTTAGCAGACCTCAGAGGGGTCATCCAGGATTTTTAAAATCTTTCATACTCACTGAGGTCGACCTAACAAGGTGAGGACGCTTTATGTCCATATTTAGCTGCATTGATTATTTAGTACATTGAGTGTGGATGATGGATCAAGCGCTGTAAGTGTCCTAAATTATTATTACTTTTTTTTTATACATTTTTGATAAGAATCTCTGAAGTCTGTTATATTTTCTGAATGTACCAATTTTAAACTGCCAGCATTTGCATTCTGATTGACTGGGTCCAGAATACTTGTAGCATTATTGGTTATCTTACATGTGAATTGTAAGATTTTTGAAGCGGTTGTAAAACATGTTTGAACAGAAAGTGTTAGAGTGCATGATTGATACATTAGCTGGTTCACTTGATTAATGAGGTAGGGAAAATAATTGTAAATAATTGTAATTTGAGTTAGACAGGATACAGAATAAATAGGTAAAAATAGAGCTTGTTTAGCGGTATTCTGCCCTGTGATGTTTGATCTATAGGAGAAGTAGACTAAAGGAATAATTACAGTCTGTCTTATTTGCATAAGGAGGGATGAAGTGGTAGGCTCGAAGGGAGAAATCAGAAGTCAGAACGTTTGTGGTTTTGAGTGAGTGTAGTACTTTTTGTTTGTGAAAATGCCTAAGTTTGCAGCAGAGAGGTTGATGGAGGACAGGTTGTAGAGAATAGAAGCCACCACCCCCATAAATAGCAAGGAAAAATACTAAAGTTAGCTAGGAAATTATATGAGGAATGGAAGGAGTGTATGAAGGATGCTTGAGATGAACATTGTATAGTGATAAGTGTGAGAGAGGCTATATGTATGCATAGTTTGCCAGGCAGAGCAGGCACAGAACAGGCAGTATATGTCCCATGGTCTCACCATGATACGGGACAGCTAGTTGATTACCTAATCGAGCTAAGACAGCAAGTGCATAGATAAGTTAACTGCTAGTGATAAATTGTGTTTGGGTGACATTAGATACAGTGATAAGAACAGAGCACACTGATATGTAGGACAACATACACTCTGGATAAGTATAGTTTGACTCATTTGAGAAATATGGCATGGGCTGCACTGTGTGAGCAATATTCTAGCGTGCCAAATTATAAAGAATTGTCAAGTGTAATTTTGAGTCCAAGGGAGGAGCAATGTAACATTCAAATTAAATGCACAGACAGTGATTAGGTGACTAATAATATAATAATATGATAAATAATTTGCAGGTAGAGTTGAGTGAGATTGTAGATCAATCCCATTATATAATCTAAAATGTTATTGAAATAGTCAGGTTAAAGCAGAAAGAGAGCGGAATCTGCTATAATGTAAGTGGAGGTACTTTTCAGAGTGAGAAAAAGGAGGCAAGTAGGAAAGTGCATGGTAGGAGGTGTAAGGTAGTACACTCTCCTTTTTCACAGCACACTCACATAAGTGGGGGATAAAGAGAGTATTGTAATCACAGGATATGATTTAGACTTGCAGGGATCAAATAGAGAGGAGATAAGACAGAAGCAGGATGAGTTTAACTGTAAGCACATAGAGAAGAGTAAACTAATTGAAATACAGAGGAGACATATATTAAAAATAAATGAGTCTGCCTGATCTGTAGAGTGGCGCTTGGAGGCAAAAGCAGAACTAGTAGCAAGTCAGATAGGAAAGGAAGCTGAGAGAAGAGGTACAGAGGTACAGGTCTAGGCAATAAAATATTTTTTTATTATTACCCACTGAGCATCAAGGAAGTGTTGTATATTGTATATTGGGGGAGTATAAGAGACAGGAAAATGTTTGCAATTTGCAAAATAAACATGATAGTGACACAGCCCCACATTTCCTTTGTGCCACTGGGAGCAGCTATTAACATGGCTGAATGCATAAATGTTTTGGAGTCAGCAATACCACATGAATGCATCAGGATAGTAAATAAACTGATAAAAATTAGGAAGGATTTACAAACAGAACCTCTAAGAGACCCTAAGAGATAATTTTGTTTAGGTAAGGTAACTTTATTTTATAACACCTGTCGAACACAGAGGCAATTCAAAGTGATTTACATAAATAAATTATTATGTGAAAATTTTTAAAAAGAACAAACAAACAACTTTTTAAACAATTAAAAAACTAAGCTGTAAGCCAGCTCGAAGAGGAGAGTTTTCAGCCTGGATTTAAATGTGTTTAGTGTCTGTGATCTCCAAATGCTATCTGGTAACTGATTACATTTAACAACAACATAGTAACTAAATGATGCTTCTCCATGTTTAGTCTTTACTTTACTTTACTTTACTTCAGGACTACCTGATTACCAGATCGTAGAGTTCTGCTCAGCTCATATTGCTGGAGCAGATCAGATAAATAAGTAGGTCCAATACCATTTAAACTTTTATATACTAGTAGCAAAACCTTGTTGTAACATACCGGTAACTAGTGTAGGGGTTTAAAATGGAGTAACGTGTTTTCTTTTACTTAAGGTTAGCTCTCTGGCAGCTGCATTCTGAATCAGCTAAAGCCGTTTGATACAAAGGAAGTGAAAGGGTTCAGATACATGTTGGTAGAAAGATTTACCAGCTGGGTTGTAGCAGTCCCAGCAAGGAAAGAGAATGTAACGACAGTAGGCAAATCGTTGGTCCCAAGATATGGGGTCCCAAGCATGATCAGATCTCACAATGGCATTTATTTAACAACAAAGCTTTGCAAGAGGTAAAGAACCACTTGGGACGGATATACAAATATGGGTAAGGTGTACCATCTGAGCTCACAACGGTTGGTTGAGCGAGCAAACTAAAATCAAAGCAAAATTGAACAAAGTTTGTAGGGAATCAAAATTAAATTGGGTGGATGAGCTTCTCTTGATCTTCATGTCTATAAGGTCCTCTCCAAAGGGGGGACTCACATTATTCTTCTCATTAATTGTTAACTGGCAGACCAATGTCAGAATTTCAGAGAGAGTTGGTAGATTAAATGGAGCACTAACCAAGTTTATTTCTAGTCTCTATTTACAGGTAAAGGTAATTCGAGAAGAAGCGGGAGAGCTGTGGTGGATTGACAAACAAGATAACTTGTTGAAAGAAGGAGGTGAGTATATTGCACATTGCATCAGTGCAGATTTAGCGTTAGGAGCAGAAATAGCATTACAGGTAAGGCAACAACATGTAGTGAAAGGATTGAAGACTGTAGATGAGAGTAGATAAGGAAGAGAAATTTTTGAAATATAGTGGAGAGTTTAGTCCAGTACCTGAAAAAGGAGAAACGCAAAGAGAAGTTTAATGAGCTAAAGAAAGATGAAGCCCTAATGGTGAGCTGGCGTTTAGCGTGGACCATAAATTCTAGGTCAGTTATTAAAAGGGTTAGTATAGATTGCAATAATGTAGATGGCTATATGGATTTGTATTAAATTCAGAATATGCTAATTTTGAAGCCTGTAATAGTAAAGATTTGTACTCTTTGGGAGCATAAATTTAATATCGCAATGAATTAAGGAATATAAATGTATGAATGGAGCTCATTCTGTGTGTATGTATGTGTGTCCCAAACCTTGTGTCTTATCTGTGTTAAAATAATAGAGAATAGATTAATTGAGTAAGAATTTTATGAGGAAAATGTTTTTATTGATTTTTAACCATATACTATTACAAATAATAATAGTAATAATAATGGTAATAGATGTAATCTAATGTAATGTAAGTTTTTCATTTGTACTGAAGTCACTTGACTGTGCTTGTTATGTGTTCAGTCTCTGATTTCACCTGAAGCTACATTTCTGTGAGTCTGTGTCTCCTGCACTGGGGTATTGATACTGCATTAATTTCCCGACAGGTTTATTGTATTTGAGTAGTCAATTCTGTCTCTCCGGAGAGGAGGCATGGTGGCTGAAATTGAATTAGTGTTGATGTGGTGCAGACTTGAGCATTTGCAGGAGATAGACCTTTTGATGAGCTTTGAATTTAAAGTAAATTTCCCAACTGATTGTAGTGAACTCTTCTGGCAACATCCAATTACCAAACAGGCTACCCCCGTTAACATTCATGTGTTTGCCGGTAACTATACCGGTTTCAACGGGAAAAATATGAATGGTGTAAATAGAGGAGAATTCCCAGAACATTGGTGTAGTAAAGTCATTCAGGTAAAAGTCAATATGAACCAGAATTGTTTAAAAATCAGTCATTAGCTAGAGCAGACTTACTCTGGGTATGCGGAGATGAGATTAATTGGTTCCTTTAAGTGTTTTGGTGTATTTGATTATGCCTTTCAGGATGTATAAGCAATGAGGATTAGAAGACCAGACTGACGTGATGAGACATTATAGACAATCGTTTGACAGTCTGGATTTATGGTATAGGGGTGCCTAGGGGGTGCCAGATGAATTTGCAGCGGGATTTATTTATTTATTGTTTAAAGTCATCCTTAGCACCAATGGCTATTCTAATGACAGGAACACAGTTATACTCATACACAAGTCTCATAAAAATAATTAAAAAGTTAATGACAATTTAGCATTTCCAATTTACCTAGCGTTCATGTTTTTGGACTGTGGGGAAACCGGAGCACCTGGTCAAACCCACGCAAATAAGGGGAGTACATGCCAAATCCACACAGAAATTCCCAGGTCGCCCCATCCGGTGATTGAATGCGGGTCCTCTAGCTGTGAGGCCACAGCATTATCCACTGCGCCACCATGCAACCCTCGTGTGTTAAAATTAAAATTATAATGCTTGTAGAAATCAATTTCAAAATTTTTTAATGTAATTCAAGACCTTCATTTTTCCGAAATGTATATAATGTTGAGAAATCTTACAAAGGCCCTGCAACTTATTTAGTTTGGTAGGAGGCCAGCTGTAGGAAGGCATTACAGGGACTATTGTGTTCCTGAGACCTTTCACTGCAGCAGACATTTTGTCAAAGACATAATCTTGTCTCTGTGGTTTACAGGCAATTCTTTCCTGCTTATAGCTTAAGAAACCTTCATTAGACAGGGTCTTTCCAAATGTCCTTTATAACTGAATGTGGATTCTATAAAAGAGTAGATTATTTTTTTTCCATTAAAATATATTTGCAATAATTTCAGAATTTTTTAATCTTCAAAATCCACAATGCACAATAACTGGAGATATAACTATGTAAATATGGCTGTCCACATTTGCTATTAACATTTGCACGCAGCCGTCTGTGAACAGACTCCACAAAGCACCGAACATCTTTCATACGCAAGTTGCCCCATGTCCACTGAAGCATCTCTGCTATTTCCCCACACTAAATGCTTTCCCTTTGGATCAACAACTTGCAGCCTTAGCATTTTTTTGTATTTTTTTATGTTATTCCACTATTGGCAAACCTGTGATACAAGTATGGCCCATGAGTACAGCTGTTGCTGAAACACTGGCACTGTCAGTCGCTCCATTTAATAATAGCTAGTCTATCTGCTTTATGTTATCAACAGGTTAACAGGTTGGAGAACTAAATGATGTATGTTAAAATGTATATGTATATTTACAGTTACAGTCATAACTGGACGGCTGATTATATCGGGATCTGTCTCAATTAATCAACATGAATAAAAATTATGAACATGCCGAATCTGTGCTTACCTGCGGTCTTTGATAAACGAGTAGTAGTGCCCTGCGTGTGCCTGACCGCTGTGTACCACCACTCCCACAAGTTCATAGTTCTCAGAAATGGTGACTTTCTTACGTGGGGAGCCTCCAGACCCAGCCTCTCCTGCCCTGTTGTTCTCTCCATGATCTGAAGTAGAGTCTTGTCGAGCCATGCCAGACACTGTGTAAGGCTCCATGTTCAGCACCCATGGGAACTAGCAAAACAAATCAAAGTGTTTTAATCACTTCAATAAAAACCTCAAAAACAAAAACCTTACTGACTTTCTTCCAGTAAACATCATGATGTTACTTAAATATGTCTAAATTCTTGCTATTTAAGTGAGATTTTGTTATATACAGCTGCATCTCAATGAATTAGAATATTATCAAAAATTTCAGTAATTCAATACAAACAGTAAAATGCATACATTATTCATTACAAAGACAGTGATCTATTTTAAGAGTTTATTTGCGTTAATGTTGATGTCTTACAGCCAATAAAACCCCATAATCATTATCTTAGTAAATTAGAATATAATACAAAACACCTGCAAAGTCTTCCTAAGTGTTTAAAATGGTCACTTAGTCTGGTCTAGTAGGCTACACAATCATGGGGAAGACCAAATGTAGATTCTGGTATCTTTCATTGGAAGTGAATTGGAATAAGTAAAGGATCAGGATCTTACACTTTTGTATTTTATCACTTATTTTAACAAAATGTTTAATTAAGGGAAATCTGTATTTATTTGTTCTAGATGCAGCACAGATTTTGTTAAAAATGGGTTTATTTTATGAAAGCTGCATTAAAAGACTCAGTACAGAATCATTTTAGATTAAGAAAGATTACTTTTCCTACAAGAAAATTTTTTAATATCATGTTGGTCTTTAATGAGAACAACTTTACATTAAATAAACTTAAAAAAAAAAACAATAACAAAGGCTGGGGTGAGACATCAAAGGCACTAACTGTCAATATATCCAGTTACATCCCTGTTGTGTATATCAAAATAAGCCGCATGCCCAAAAATGGCACAGAAACCTTTTACAATAACAAGAAAAGAGACTTACTCTTATCTGTTCGTCATATTTGATGGAGCGTCCGCTCTCCCAGTCGAAGCCGAAACGCATGAGATGGATAACCAGCACACTGGGCAATGACTTAATACATGTGCGCTTCACAGTAGTCCTCTAAAACACATTAACAACACACACACATCTTTAGTCTACACACATTTTACACTTTATGACGCATAATTAGCATTAGATGTAAAGACCTTCACCTTCTCTTTGCATTTCTCACAGTAGTATGCATTGCTGCCCTCCAGCACTTCTCCTCTGACAAACTGATCGAGAGAAATCTCCAAACTCTGACATGATGTAACGCCAAGGTTTAATGCCATAAAGGTTTCCTCACGCTCATACCTTTACATCAGAGAGAGGTTTTGTTTTATTATATCTTCATTTTAGCATGATACGGTAACTATGGTTAATTAAAAACAATGTAAATTAGAGTTCTTTTATAATTCATTGTTATTGTGAGGGGACAGCACAGTGGCGCAGTGGGTGAGGCTGGAAACTCACAGCAAGAAAGACCTGGGTTCAGTCCCTTAGGTGGGACATGCTAGGCTAACTGGCGTTTCTTTGTGTATGAATGTATATTACTGTGACTGTGTTTGTGCCCTACAACAGGCAGGCGGCACCCTGTCTAAAGTTATTCCTGCCCTTGTGCCCAGAGTTGCTGGCTGGCCCCGAAACCCAGTGAAGATTAAACAGAAGACAATAGATAAATAAATGATATTTGTGGTAATTGATTATAAAATTATGCTAAAATTACAATAAAACGTTTTCTTTATTCCTATAGTACACTTTAATTTAATTATAATACCATTGGTAACATTGAAACTAAATTGTTTTTGGAACATATGATCCCATCATGTTCTTTATTAAATGAACACTAACTGTAAACTGTGATAATTAAACGTCTACTCTATTTGTTTTAATATTATGTGACTCAGTCTATAATATTTACTGCATCTGTAAGATATGCTGATCTGATGATACATATTACTGACCTGTGTGGACAGTCTTTGCATATTTTCTGGTCAGAGAAAATGCCCTGGAATGTGTTTTTGAAGATCTGCTCTCTTCCAATTTTCTGGAAGAAATCAAATTCCAGTTATACAACAAGTCATTAAAATCCAGGCTGAGCACAAAAACAGTCCTTGATGTCTCTTAGACCACTACTTGAAATCAGGGAGTGTTTGTGCTCACCCCATAGAATTCATATTGGAAAAGTAATTCCAGTAGTGATGATATTTACTAAACCAGCACTGGGAATCTTTACATTTGTACCAATTCAAAAGTCGGTGTTTACAGAATGTGTAAAACTGGTTAAATGTGTAAGGTAGAAAATAAAAATTTCTCAAATAGAATGCATTTCATTTAGAAAAAAGTCTAAATCATAAAAGTCATTTACATCCTCATTAGTAGAAAAAGGGTAGAATTATTAAGTAGAATATTAATAAATTGTAAAAAAAATTGCTGGTAAAAAATGATGTACAGGGGTTGGACAATGAAACTGAAACACCTGGTTTTAGACCACAATAATTTATTAGTATGGTGTA
>JAOUQT010000031.1:3404835-3420364 GCA_025769995.1 Xyliphius kryptos
CATGCAAACTCCACCCAAATAGGGATTCGAACCGGGAATCCCCAGCGCTGAGAGGCGAATGTGCTAACCACTAAGCCACCGTGCGGCCCTCTTTTGAAAGTTGTCATAACAATGTTGATGCGCTCTAACGATTGATTTATGAGGGTCGCGGGGTGGGGGGTCCCATGCCCATTCAGGGGAGAACGTCTCGTGCGCTGGGCAGATACACTCAGGACAGAGTGCCAATCCATCGCTGGGTACACACTCTCTCACACAGCCACACATACACTATACAGGGCGATTTAGAGCATTCAATTTTCCTTGATGTTTTTGGAATGTGAGATGAAACCGGAGAACCCGGAGGAAACCCACGCACACACGGGGGGAACATGCAAACTCCACCCAGATAGGGAGGCGAATGTGCTAACCACTAAGCCACCTTGCCGCCCAGGATTGATTAATTAATTGTAATGTTTTTAATAACGATTAATTGAAAAAAAAAATCTAACGTTGAGGAATATCCCATTAAAAAATAGATCTCAGACCAATAAGGATTTAATTTGAAGGGGGGGGGGGTAATGGTTTAATGTAAAGCAGGGATGTACAATAAGATTGTGCCCTGTAGTGGCTGCTGTGTTGACACTGTGTGAAACCATGATGCTTGTGAGAATTTAAGACAGCAAAAAAAGATTGGCCTGTTCAAGAGCAGCAGCTTCCCACAATCCACTAATCCTTTGGAGATACTACGTGTCCACACTTTAAGAACTAAATCAAACAGCGAAGGAGACCAAGACTGCCATCTGCTGCTAAATGCAATACTGCACCCTTTATTCATCATGTCCTGTTCTACTTCAGAGCTGCTGCTGGTGTTCCAAAATATCTGTTCTTGCTCGGATCCTGCTCGTCTATTGATATTTTCCCTCACTTTCATATCTTTCCTTTCCATTGTTGCTCTGTGTAATAAACGATACACACACACACACACACACACACACACACACACACACACACACACGCAGGTTTGTTGTTTTGATATTTTGATACACTGTGGGAACTTAACATGTCCCATTCATTGTGTTTACCTTCTTTTTAGTCTAAACTTAACTTTAACACAAGCTTTTTTTTTTACCAACATTTAATGATATATGTTGTAGGGATTAACTGAGGTTTGGTAAAAGAGCACAAAATGTCCCCTCTATGTGTATATGTAAACAGGTATTTTCCCACAAAGCAATACATAACCAGATAACCTAACACACACAATGTTGTGCTTTATCAGAGCAGCTGACTGACACAGCTCTCTCAAACCTTATTGCCTCTGCATTTACCTTCTGTTTTGTGTTCTGTGTGCCATTGTCAAGCAAACCTTTCGAACATTTCCAAATATTCCTTTACAATTCTCCTACTACAAACAGGAATACTGCACAGTTTTAATTTTTTTCCAGATGTCTATAAGAGAATAGTGCTATTCCATACACATATTTTAGTTGTTGACTATGTTGCAGTTTACACTACACATGACACTACTTGATCATTTAAATGGTCATCTTCTGTAAGAGAGCTGATTTGAATAGGGGTTATGATCTGTTCAGTCCATCACACACACATTTCTCTTATTGCACTGTTTACCTGATAATACAACTTGCTATTAACCCTGTAATGATACTTGACTCATCCAGCTCTTATCCTGGCTGATACAAAAACACTACTGCATTCAATCATAATGTCTTTACATTTCTCGCTGCTCTTCTGTCTGGCCTGTTGAACAAAGCTCTTGGGTTGCAGTGTCTGCAGAATATTCATCACAGAAAGATCTATCATCTAAACGTTTCACTTTTTTATAATAAGGTTGCATAAACATTATCATTACATGATCAAAATAATCTTAGTCGTAGGCCTGTGGTTTGTAGGTGAGTTTGATTCCCGGTCCCACGCTGAAGTGCCCTCGGGCAAGGTACCTAATCGCAAATATGCGAGGCTTCCCAATGCTCTAGGCAAGTTTTCTCAAATCACTCAGTATGTGTAGTGTCACAAATCAGCGCTGTGGAACCCGTTTGGAACCACTATGGCGCAGGGAGGAGACAGGGATGCCAGAAAAAATTAAAGATGAAACTAAAGGTAAAGAAGAAATCAAAGCTTTAGCTCCAAACCTGGTATAAGCAAAAACACACAGAAACCACAGGAACCTGGCCAATGCATGGCATAAAAAGAAAAGATATGCACTACAGGAAACACAGGCTTAAATACAAAAACACTGGAACCAGGACACACAAACAAACCAATAAGAAAACTCAGTAAATTAACTCTGAACCAAAACACTAATTGAAAACAATGAGCTAATTAACGAAGGAGAAGTGCAATGAACCAAAAAAGTCAGATGAGGTACAGAAGAAACCTGACATGTAGTGTGCTTCACATCACAGACGGGTTAAATATGGAGAATAAAAATTATTTGTGTGTAAGCACAGTAGGCAAAATAGATCGCTTTAAACTTTACACTTTAATTTTTATATAGTATTTTTGGACCTTGAATTCTTGCAACTTTGGTCCTGTTTCTAAATTCTAGGTTCTTTAAAACTCATGTACCTGTGTATAGTGACTATATAGTCATGCCTTTATGGATGGCTATTCATTAACTGTTAAAGCACATTTTGGTACTTGCTAAAGAATTATCTTTGCGATGCCTTCTCTACCTACTTTTAAATCTTATTCTGAAACACACTTTCTTACATTAGCAGCGTTCCAGTTCTAATTCTTGAGTGTTTTTATAGATTTGATTGTAAAGCATTACTGAGCATGGATAAGGTACAATATACAAAGAAGTTATACTTCATTTATTCATATATTGCTTTTTACAAAATACATTGTCTGAAAGCAGCTATACAGTTTTCTGAGACCTTTGGGATAAAAAAAAAAAATAAATAAAAAAAAAAAAAAAAAAACAATTTGAAGCAACAGTGGCATTGACAAAAATCTCTTGTGCTGTTGAAAGAAACCTAGTGAATGATCAGGGCTCAGTGGGCTCAGTGATCTTTGTAAAATTCAAATTTTCTGAATATAATTGATGACCCCAATCAAAGTAATACCTTCTACTACAATAAATATTAATAGATATTTATCTGCAACATACTCAGCGATGGATTGGTGCCCTGTCCTGGGTGTATCTGCTCAGTGCCTGAGACGTTCTCCCCTGGATGGGCATGGGGAACGCCACCGCGACCCTGATAAAGGAATAAGCGGAAGATAATGAATAAATCAATGAATGAATGAATGAAGTATAGATTCCATAAACCAAAAATGTTTATGAGGGTAAAACTGATTGTTGAGGCAATGAGTATGATGATGTTGTTGGTAAGCCATAATAAAATTCATCACAAGTCCCAATTATTCACCATCACTGCAATAAAGGGAATCCATGTGAACTTGTGCGTGGGGTTCATTGGACTAAAGAAAATAGCAAACTCATAGCAATTACCCAGGATACTTTCTTAAACTTGTAGTATTTTAATTCTCGGGTGTGCCAGTCTCTCTGAGAACATGTAGCCGAAGCAGCAGCCTTTCCCTCAACAGCATGGTCTCCATAACAAACACTCTCCATCTCATTAGCATGCCTCCTTTCGCGGTCTCCATCCCATTCACTGGGAATTCCGGCTCACTTTTCCTTCTTTCTTTCGACAGCTAGACGTGCCTTCAGCAGCAGGCTGCTCCTTCAGAGCGTTTCCAAATGCCACCGCTGTGATCTCCTATTGGCTTTACTGTGCCAAAACCCCCATCTTAACTCTGGCTTACTTTTGCTCTTGGCTGAAGTTTTCTATGCGTTTACAGCTCCTAGCGAGTCTGTCAGAACGTTCTTCTGTTTGATCAGTTAAGTCTGGGTTGGCATCCTTTCTTCATATGTAAACAGTGTTCAGAGTCCCGGCGAGGCTGTTGAAATGCTATTACAGATCTGAACGCGGCTTTACTGTGAAGCGTCTGACACATTGGCTTTTCTACGGCCCTCAGAGATCAGAACTGCAGCAGCAGCACCACACACACTCCACATGCTGAAGTCACACGAGTGTTATGGTACAGAGAATAGCAACGTGTTCCACAATATTTCAGTTTTCAACAGTGTAATTTAAGAATTAGGGGCACAGTAGCAGCCCATGGACAAGACCTTACCATAATACTTGATGGAACCGGGAGTTGTACGTAGGACCTTCGGGTCACAAGTCTGGTTTCTTAACCACAAGATTACAACTTCCCCTACCAGGGTTCACTCTAATATTCCATCGACTTGCTGGTTGGTTAATGAAATATGCTAATTGCCACCCCTGATTGGATCGTTTGTCACTTAGCAAATGCTTTTATCCAAATCGACTTACAAGTATGATGTCAGAGAACAAGGGTCATGAGGTTCAAAGTTCCTGCTCAAGGACCCAACTTCAATGCACTGGGGATTTAAATCCACGACCTTCAGTTGGAACCACTGAGCTACATTTATATTATTTTTATTACATTTACATTTGGTCATTTAGGTGACTTGACACACATCCCAACCTGATTGGGGTTAAAACACAGGGATGATGCAGCAACCCTCAAACAACGAGGGTTAAAGGGCCTTGCTCAAGGACCCACACTGGTCATTTTCAGTGGACCTGGGATTTGAACCCACAACCTTTAGATTGATAGTCCACTAAGCTACCTCAACCTCACCATGGAACTTTGAATCAGTCAATGTAATCTGAATTATAAAGAACTCAAGGGTCCGACATCTATAAAGTTGCCAAACCATGGGATACGCACGACGGAGCCCCACCTCCCATTATCATCTTGTTTCCTAACATGGCTACGCTTCACATAATTAATGGAAACATTTCCTTCAATGTTCAACAAATTTCTGCATCAGGTAGCTGTTACTTTAAGTCATATATGGATAACCAAATGTAAATGTAAACATAACCGTTGCTCTCGTACTTCACATGTCTGTAACCTTTGTTTGCCGAGATACCTTCAGAGACGTGTTAGCCGTTGTTCTTAGTCAGGAAAGCGTAGTTATACAGTCTGCTCAACGATACACTGACCACATGAATACTTCCGGAGTTTATGGTGTAGAGGCAGAAACAAAACCGGAAACGTAATACTGGTGACGGGCTCAATTATGTGGCGTATGCTCGGGATGAGCCGGATATTCGTTTTATTCGAGTATCCGGTATGGATACAGCATTTTGTTTACGAGTACAAGCATGAAACGATTAAAACTTGTAAATATCCGGGCTCGTGTTTTCACGATCTGTGATTGGCCGGTCTGATCTCACGTTGCTTTCTTTAATCAGTACTCCTTACGTTTTTTTCAGCTCGCCTCTGTTTTGGTTTGTATGAAAGTTACTTGGTGAACTTTTTGCGTAACGTGATGCATTTGACAACACAGCTGAAACCGGCTCGTCGGTCACTTCTTCAACTCTGGTCTGTTTTTTTTTTCTTTTTTCTGCTTTTTCTAAGTTTGGCGGGTGGCGAAAGTTAAGTTGGAACACTTTTATAATCAAAAATATTGATTCTAATCTCAAATTTGAGGCTGTTCTGTTAATAGTTTTCAAATAAACAAGACATACAGCAACTTCTGATCAATCCATATCAATTTCAGACTTTAAAACACTGCTTTAATCCCCGCCCACTTCATGTTAAACAACAATAACGTTTGGGTTATGCCACGCCCACTTTCAGATCATACAGATACCTTAGATGGTTGAACAGATACAGATAGCGCTGTACTCGCTCATCCCTAGCGTATGCAACACGAGGAAGGCTAGTTATTTACTATTCATACCAGTTTTACAGATTGGGGATACCAATACTTTGTAGCACATTTTACGGCGAGAATCCTACGATCAGCCAATAAAATCAAACCCACACCAAAAAAGGAATTGGACAGCAGTTTCTTTTTATAATGAGCTTTTTTTTTATTTAAAAGCACATGTATTAGACCTACATTTAGCAGAAAGAAAACGCTATTATTTCTTTTTTTGTACAAAATGAGACAATACAAAAATACTAATAGTGAACTTTCGATACATTTGAAGGTGTAGTTCTTTTCCAAAACGTACAATGCGAAATCTACAATAATTAGCTAAATACAAAAATCGATGTGAATCGATGCTTAATGAAGCAGCAGTTTGTAAATAACACAGGTCATGACACATTCTGGTTTATTCATAGTGGATATATCTAAACATGTTCAGAAATCATATTTTACATAGTAAATTTTAGTGATCTATACATTATATTTATATATTTCAAAAAGAAAAAACAAAACGAAAAACAAACAGCTGGCTGAAATGATGGGACGGACTATACAATGTGAGAGATATGCAACAAGGAGGCTGTGTGGTATTTAATTGCGTACATGTTGTGTAAATGTATGTAAACTCTCTATAATCTGGCAGCACTGTACAGCTGTTAGTAAGGACAGTAGATATTATGAAAGGAAAGGAAGGTTAAAGGCATACGAGGAGAAAAAATCCACAGTTTTCTTTCACTTTTTTCTTCACATGGTAACAGTCCTCCACAGAGTTAAGGACCAGGTGCAGAAACATAGCGAGACACACATTGTCTCACACACAAGCATACACACACACATCTTCATACACACACATACAAAAAATGTGGCACTGAATGGCTGTAGTGGGGCTCCCCACCCTAACATCTGGAGGGCAATGGAAATTCGGGGAGGCTATTTCGTTTCCCCCATCCCTGGCCGTCGGTCTGGTTGGCACCACTGTTGAGTGATTATGTGCTGGGACAGGAGAAGAGTCCATACCTGCCAGCGGAAGGGACTCTTAGACCTGTAATAAAATGTGCCAAGCCCGTTGACCCTGGATGAGACCGATCCATCCATCCATCCAACCCAGTACAGACTCCACCCACTGGGACAAAATGCAGAAGCACGGCTCAGCCCTGCTCTCTCAGCACTGCTGCAGTTGGGTGGCCATCGCAAATCTGACACATCATCGGATTTCTAGCTCCACAACCCACCCCGCGAAATAAACGACAAAATGCAACATCCCCTGGGCGCTCGGTGTCTCGTGGGTAGCTGAAAACCGCCGGGGGTTGGGGCTAGCGCAGGAGGGTCAATATTTCATAATGGTGGCTGGCCCTCCAGATTTACTGGGACAGCGCACCACAGTGTAAGAGTTCACTGGATTTCCAATCTACCATGCGCTAGACCGCATCCACCTCGCTCACAGCTCCACCGCTCACGTAGCGCGAGTGGTATCAATTAATGATTGGCTATAGTGCTATATGTTTTTCTTCTTTACATTGCTAATATATCTATGCTAAATAATAAGGTATCATTCCCATAACTAAGGAATTTGTTGTCTTGTACGGGCGACGAGCCTGAGACAAGAGAGAGTAACAAGACGAGAGCAGAGTACCAGCCACATGACCAGCCTCACTCTACTTTCATTCAGACATGCATTCCATTCACACATTAATACATTTTTCATACATAATACATTTTACGTTCTCACCCCGTTCCCCATTATTAGTGCGGCTCACTCGCTCATCACAGTCGTGCAAAGCAAGTTACAGGCCCGCCCAGTCCCCATGATTTTGGGAACGATTTTCCTTATAATTTGTTTTCTTATGATTGTTTCGCTTTCATCTCTATTTGAATTGGGCTTGAGGTTGGTACTTATACAAAAATAAAGTCTTAATAGTAAGAGTTCTCTGTCTCCTGTCCCTACATTCTACTGTCAGATGAGAGAAAGAGAGAGCGGCACCAACAATGGCGCAACTCCACGTTCACAGGTGGCTGTTCAGGTTCTTTAAGGGAGATGGTGGGATTGCAGAGGCGGCTTCTCCCGCGCTCTCCACTCACACCATGTTGTGGTGGTTGTTCCGATCAATGATGTCAGACGAAGGTAGAAGTTCCTTCTTGATTGGTGATGGTGGAGGACTGTCAACCTTTACTTTGGGCTGGAACAGGTTCGACACGTAGAAGACCTAAATGACACACAGAAGATGGAGAGATTAGATGTACCGTCGTATCGTCACATATATCTACAGACGGTTAGACGTCTGGATCTTATTTCTGATTCCCATATTAATACCGATTGATACTCCAGGAAGTGAGAGCGCAGAAGAACGAGGGCTTTTCTTAATGTCGTCATTTAGCTCTCTGACTTCAACAACTTAACTCAGTTGGTGTTCTGATGATGACCATCCAGCCCACAGTGCTCTTTTAAAACCACTGAGTCAGTAAGAAAGACAAAGCTTTGCTATTGTCAAGAAAGTGAGGTCATCACAAACGATAAGAAAAGACACTGTCTGGCCTTATGTCCCGATGACATCACTAGTATAACAGGAAACAGGGAGGGGTGAACAGGAATTGCCCCCTGAACTTCCTTAGCCATCAATTCAAAAATTCCAAGATCCAAGAAGTCTCAAGGAACTAAGTGTAACAATAACGGCAAAAGTGTGTGTGTTCTCTATACAAATCCACATCATATATATATATATATATAAACTTTCTCTTTAGGTACCTGAGGAGGTTTATATACTCTGTACAAACACCAAGAAGAAGCTCAATATGTCTCATCATCTCTACGTTGTTTTGTTTGGTGGTTTGAAAAAATCCCATGTACGTAGACACAAGGAGAACATGAACACTCCTCCGAGATTGGAATTCGAACCTGGACCCCCAGCGCTGAGAGGCGGACGTGCCAACCACTAAGCCACTCCTTATGTGCTTTTCAAGTTAAAACAAATTGTAGGGCGATAAAATGGCGTAGTGGTTATCGCATGTCTGTGGAACCTGTAGGTTCCAGGTTTAAATCCCAATCTGGGTGAAGTTCTCCAGATGTCTGCATGGGTTTTCTCTGGGTTTACAGTCCAAATACATGGATTTAAGGTGAATTGGATGCTCTTTGTAGTCTGTGTGGGTCTGTATGAGTAAGATGATGGGCATTGGGGAAACCCCCGAGTAGAGTAAGCCTAATATAATGAGGTAAGAAGATTAAAAAAAATTAGTCTGTATTACTGCTGTCTGCTATGCTGCAACAAAGTAGTTAATCCCAGTGGAAAAACAAGGCATGGCTAAAAAAAAAAAAAAAACCCGATTTCCTCTTTAGGGCTATGACTGGTGAAGTGGACACTCATATGACTTTCAGTCACTGGTCCCATATAATAGATAACTGTGCTTAATTCAGAAAGAAGGACACAGAAGATCATTGACCTGAATACTTCCACACAGAGGTCCTGGTCTCTGTGTCTCTCAGACAAACTAACACAAAGAGATCTTTGCAGAATTTGATGAAGTGTAGGATGATAAAGAGCCTCAGTGCTGGATGTGAATGCTGAAATGAATATGGAACGTTATATGCTGTAAGATTAGATCATGCCATTTTCATCACGACCTTTACTTATGAGTATGGATGACATCAGAAGCCAAGAATATACTGAGTGTGTGCCATTTGAATTTCTTTTTTTCCCCCAGAACTCTGATCCAAACAAATACGATGATATTTTCACTTTAACACCAGACGAGGTGGAAGCATTTCCTGTGACGAGACCTTGTGTGAAAGTAGTCTTCCTGTGCACTGTGCACCATTGTGTTGAACTTGCTTTATCAGCAGCAGGAACCAGTGTAAGGTGGTGGGTTTTTGACATATACATATATTAAGTTTGTATATTAAGTATTTCCTCCACTTACTATATAGATGGACTTACAATTACAGACTGTAGTACATCCGTTTTCTTTTTTGTTAGTCCCCTGTTGGTTCTTTGTGATCTGTTGCCAGCATGTCCATACGGGGGAGAACGTTTTGGGCAGATACACTAAGGACAGGGCGTCACACTCACACAGACTATATGGGGCAATTTAAAGCAGTCATATTACCTTGAATCTATGGAAACTCTACCCAGATTCAAACCTAGAGCCCCAGTAGTGAGAGGATGTGCTAAGCACTAAGTCATCATGCCGCAGTAAACCTGTTCAAACGGTGCTTTATTTTCTTTTCCTGGACAAGTGGTTTCCTGTAACATCTGCATCAATGTCTCGCCTCATTTAAAACAACGGTGGTCATCGGAAATTGTCATAGAGAACAAATTCGTTTAATATAAATTAGGCAGAAAAACGCGTCTTTCTGAGAAAACAAACAATCCAGTGCCAGCGAACAGTTACCCACATGGCAATGAGATGGAACCATTAAGGGCCCTGACTTCATACCATCTGAATCATCGTCAGACAGGAAATGGAACGGTCCAATCATCGTGCCCAAAGATGTCGAAATGTGAAAAGCCGAAAAGTGGAGCCACTAAAACGGACGTATTCGAACACTTGAGCTTGCTGAGATTTTTCGTGGTTATTTTTACACCCTGTGTGTGTTTACTTAGAAACACGTATATATGCTGTGAGCTGCAGTCATACAGTTAACAGGCTAATGGTAGACATGTCTCACTGTACCACTATGTGTGGTCTTTCATGGGCCAGGGTGTGCCAGTTCCTAACTCCAGGCTGCTTGTGTACAGAGCTGTCTGAATACAAGCCATAACTAGTCTTTAGACGTCGAGGAAGTGAGTGAGGTACATCTGAATAATGACCTCAGATTTGGCACATATTTTCTCCCTTATAATATAACTGACTTTTGCAAAGCCTTTCCTGATAAGCAGACATCACAGTGCCTCCCACATCTATAAACGAGTTATTGCAATTATATAAAATAGCACCAAAAAAAGCCGAGCCGATGGAGAAAGTGACAGGAAAACAGGATATCTATCTTGTCACGCAGGCCGGAGGAGGAGGGGCCGGTGTCGAATAGTTATCTATGGACAACCAGAAGTCTGCAACTGTGACCATGGCCCTGAGGAAAGCTGGAGGTCAGGAAATGCAGATCGAGGGGTGTGACGTGTTGCGAGCAAGAATGAAGAGACCGGGAGAAGACGAAAGGAAAAGGCCGTTATAGCCGGTCTCTGCAGCGCCTCTCCAGCTGCTTCCCTTTCAGCTACATTCACTGTTCTGCAGGAAACGGTGCTGAACATCAGTCACCCATGTCTGTCTCTAATCAGATGTCAGAAATTGCGTTAGCTTCAACGATGAAGAAAAAATTGTTACTGTTTTGTGCAAAGAAGGTTCCTAAGAGTTGTCAAGATTCCAAAACCATAGACAACTAGATGCTAGTATATGCGTAATCATGCTCATCTGGCTGGGAACGTTTCAGATGCTGTCTTGGTACACCCAGGACAGGGCGCCAGGCCATCACGGGGCAGACACTCACACAGACGCTCACACAAACACACACTGGGGCATTCAATTTACCTTGAATCCAAGTTTTTGGCCTGTGGGAGGAAAACGGAGGAACTTAAAGAAGCCCACACGGACATGGGGTAATGTAGACTCCACCCAGATTGGGATTTGAACCGGGAATCCCCGGCACTGAGAGGCGAACGTGCTAACCACTGCGCCACCGTGTCGCCCTCGTGCATTTCATATGGGTTAAAATAACAAAATGTACCACTGAGAGTGTCGTAGGGCGTAAACTCCACCCAGATTGGGATTTGAACCTGGATCCCCAGTGCTAAGATATGAATGAGCTAACCACTAAGCCACCGTGCCGCCCATGCAGTAATCATATTGTTTACATTTCCATCCGGTCATTCAGCAGATGCTTTTATCCCAAGTATCCCAACGTGATGGTTGGGGTCAGAACACAGGGTAGATCCAGCAGACCTGAAGCAATGAGGGTTAAGAGTCTTGCTCCAGGACCCACATGGGTAACTTTAGTAGAGCTGGGATTCAAACCCACAACCTTCAGATTGATAGCCCAACATTGTAACCACTGAGATACCACCAATGTAGGGTCTGTACATACATTTATTGTCAGTTCTGCAGTGACACTGGTGCAGTGAGGGGGTGTTGGTGCAGCAGTGCTGTTGTAGTTTCATTTTTGTAGTTTAACCTCAGACTGACCTGAGACTGCTGGGATAGAAATAATGCACAGACCAATTACCTGCTCTGTGGTGGTACCATTGGGATCCTGATCATCAGAACAGAGTAAAGGGGACGTACACAGTATGTCCTGTAGTCCAACAGATGGACTACAGTTCAGAATTGTAGAACTACAATGTCCATCATTATGTTTTTTTTAAATGATGACAATGTTTAGGAATTCAGCAGCATCGTTGTGTCTGGTTCTCTCATACCAGCTCAACACAACACCCCAGCTGTCATTACAGAGTGTCTTGCCGTAGCCATTTAACAGCTGCCTATTGGAGTACTCCTAGTATATAGACGGATCATATAGTCTGTGGAGGCGGCACGGTGGCTTAGTGGTTAGCACGTTCGCCCCTCAGCACTGGGGATTCCCGGTTCGAATCCAAATGGACTTTCCATGTTCTCCCAGTGTCTGCGTGGGTTTCCTCCGGGTTCTCCGGTTTCCTCCCACATCTCAAAAACATGGATGCAAGGTAAATTGAGTGCTCTAAATTGCCCTGTATAATGTATGGCTGTGTGTGTGTGAGTGTGTGCCCAGCGATGGATTGGCGCCCTGTCCTGGGTGTATCTGCCCAGCGCTCGAGATGTAATATTTGCTTCATGCCCAACGATCAATTGGTTCCTTGTTCTGGTTGTATCTGCCCAACGTCCAAAAAAAGCGTTCTCTGGGTAGAAATGGGAAACTCCCCCATGACCTTAGTCTCTAGTCTGGGATTAAGTGGAAGAGAATGAGATGAGAATATTGGCTGCAGTTGTTCTGATTTCATTAAATGTGGTGGTATAACTCCTTATACTGCACGTATGTACTGAATGATGTTGGGTGTGGTTAAGAGCGTAGAGTTATAGCAAGATTGCTCCAGGTCAGACACGCCAACTTTGCAATTTATGGTGTGACCATGCCTTTAAATTTCTTCGCTTGTCAGACGTAACACAAACCAGGCATCAAAGCTGCCTTCATCTGCCCGTGCATTGATGTAGCTCAGGTCTTCACCACACCATGCATTCAGACTCTATATGACTTAGGAGCTCTTTCCCCTCAGACTGACTGCTCCATCTGAAAAGCTCCATGTCTGGAGTTTGCTTTCATCAGGCAATGGCCAGCAGATTGACATTTAGGGTTGTTCCGCGAGAACGGTGCTCCATCTCCCTAAGCCGTCTGAGCGGATTCGCTCTAACGAGGAGCAGATGCCAGGGCTGTCAGCGGCTCCGCACCACTGCCAAAGCTCACCAGAACTCACCACATTAAAGCCAGAGCCCACCACTTTAAAGCATGTTGTCGGGATACGGAGACCAGTGTACAAATGCAAAACACTGGGCTAGTGTCTTTTACACAAACCTTCCTGTATATGGAGGGAATCAAAAGACCCTCCAACTGATGCAAAGTTTATAATGAGTATCCGCCACTTGGCCCGGTTTTGCGGGGGGGCTTGTGATGACGATTTATGCTTAGTGGTTAGCACATTCTTGTCTCGTCCAGGTTCAAACCCCACTCACTGTGTGTGGAGTTTGCATGTGCTCCCTGTGCCAATTTTCTCCAGATTCTCTGGTTTCCCTCCACGGTCCAAAAACATGGATTCAAAGTCTCATCTAGGTTCAAATCCCACTGTGGGTGGAGTTTGCAGGTGCTCCCTGTGTCAGTTCTCTCTAGATTCTCTGGTTTCCTTCCACGGTCTAAAATCATGGATTCAAGATAACTAATCCATTTGATCACGTGACTAGAATCCTATTGGCTGAGAAATTAGCCAATTAGCCAAATCCAATTAATACAAACATACAAGTTAGTCCCGATCTTATAGGTAACACCCCTCATCCACCCAACAATCTCACTACAGCACCTATAGCTTGTGAACCTGATACATCTCCATTTCCATCGCCATGTGTTTCCTGAGACGATGCAAAATGGTCCTGGACGTAACATATGGAACGATCTGACAAGATCCCGGCTGTGTTTCCATATCAGCTGCAGCCACGTGTGTTGTGTTTGGTGGTGCGTCCCATACATTCTCACTGAACTCAAGTTATAAGAGATATTCCAATTGGGTGGCCAAAGTGTTTACAGATGTGTGCGTGTGAGTAAAGTGGTGCAGGCGAAGGGGAAAAAGGGAAATGGGGCGGATTCCAAAGCGGGGTTATAAAAAAAAGTGCACAGGCGCCTTAATCCTTAGAGCGGAGTGTCTTGCTCCGGACTCCAACTCTCACTGTTCCAATTTGTCATGTTTTGCCGGTATCTCTGCTTTCTATTGTGTCACAGTTCACATATGTGCTGAGGTTATGCAACAACACAAAACACAAACCCTCCAAAAATATGTTGAGCGATTTCTACACAAACCACAATATGGCAGGATAGTAAAATAGAGGGAGTCTTGTCTCTGCAGCAGTCTTTGGGGGAAAAGGTTGGGAAATGGGAAAGGGCTGACAAGTCATTTGGATTCCAAACAATATAAGACATTTAGGTTTTTAACATTTTTGAAATAAGAGATCATGAACCAAACCCAGTGGGATAGATTTGTGGTCGGGAATTGTAAACTATAATAAAAAAAGATCTCAAAAACTCCATTTCCCAATGTTGGTGTGTCTGTGCAGACTATGTGATCGTTTCCCTGCACACACAAAACACCAATTTGACTACTGTCTGCCAAATCACTGGCTTTCTGACCGTCCAATCATGGCTACCTGTTACAACAAGCTTGTCCGAAGGCTTTCCTTCAGCTTCTCCTGATATAGGTTGACCGCATTGAATGAAATAACATAACGCATGTTAAATCCATCAATTCATCAGCGCTGGGCCACCATTTACATACTTTTGTTTGAAGCAACAGAGAATTAAACGGCGCCAAAGTACTTTCCATGCTTGTCTTTGGCCCCCTGTTTAGAAGCAATGAGGAAAGAGTGGGATTAATGTTGATAATGACGTGGGCTAATAGTGCTTTCATGGTCTCATGCCCTCTTGGCTTCCCAGAGATGTGAGATCTTCATGTCTCAGCCCTGCTGAACTGATAAATGTAAAGCTTACTGAAGGAAAAAGAACATTCGAAATAATTAACCAAACTGCTTCTCTTTGAAAACCAGCCATGTTTTCCTCCTTCCTCGGCCTCTCTTTCTTTTTTCTTCTCTTCTTTCTCCAAATTCCATGCCAAGAGTCAATTTTCCTTAACACCAGCTGGCTTCGCAAAGCACTTCTGATTGCTCCTAGCATCTGGCGTGTGGCAGGAATGAAGGGTAGAATTTTTTCCTTCACGTTGTCTCTTTATCGAATGGCTGGAGACCAAATGAAGAGAGAAACAACAACCAAAGTACATCTGACCCACCAACTGGCTTATTTTACTTCAGTGTTGTAATGCAAACAGATACGCTTTGGGACACGCCTCCTTTCTGCACCACTTATTGGCCATGGCCATGTCCATCAGTTTGACTTACTGTAAAGATGGACTTTGTAGGACTACTATTACTATTTCACTCTGTTCTGATGTTCAGGACCCCATTAGTAGCACCACAGAGCAGGTATTTGGTTGGTGCATTATTTCTATCCCAGCAGTGTCACTGAGGTGTTTAAATGAAACTACAGCAGCACTGCTGCAC
>JAOUQT010000031.1:3424739-3438262 GCA_025769995.1 Xyliphius kryptos
ATTGAGGCACACATTAAACATATATATATATATATATATATATATATCCTGTAGTCATAATGCCTTTAATGTGGTAACCTGTTGTACTTTAACAGCTAGAATTCATCTACTTCCTTTTCTGAGCTCACACTCTGATAACAACAATCCAAAAACAACAGTCTTACAAAATCACCAACTCAGTAAGGAGGATTAATGCCCCCCTCCACCTGGACAGGTTTATGATACCAAATGGAGTATGAATGCTTGACATTGGGGATTGTAACTGTATTGTTATTGGCAAACCTGTTATAAAGATGATGCCAGAATGCTCAAACTATTTTGTCATTTCAACATAGTTTATGAGAAGATACGGTTGAGGTAAGCAAAAAAGATCATTTGTTTTCATTAGAATTCCTTAAAATCTTCTTTAGATATGGTCGATGAAGCAGCTTTTCAACAAGTTCTTCTACACCCATGTGGTTTGACGAAAGTTGTGTGAAATGCTAATAGTGTGGAGTAACAGATTCCAACAAGTCTGGCACTGTGTGCATCAACACTCACACATACACACAGGAAGTATATAATGGAAAAGCAGGGCATGAGTCAACTGGTGGCTTAATCATTTTTTTTCCTGCAATGCAATCAGTCATGCTGTATCATAGCTGGGAAATTAGAGGGGGAAACCATGGAACAGCATAAAAAAAGGATTTTCTTGTTCCAGGTCCATGAGCGATAGGGTGAGCTTGTGGCAAATGTGGTATATATTAGAGATAGAGCGTGTTAGTGCTACCATTTACAGAAACAGCACTTTTTATTATTGGATACCTGGAGCCAATTTTTCTATTTCGCTTTCTCTTTATCCTTCTCACTATCGTCTCTCTTTTATTCTCTCAATTCAATTCCGAGTGCTATATTGGCATGACAAATAAAGTTGAAGTCGTATCGTCAAATCATGCGTTACAATGATAGACAAAAGTGAGCATATTACACTTTTGGAAAAACAATAAACACAGTTTTTGTGTCTGCACACCGTCAGGGTCTTCCCAATGTTTAGATCAGATACTGAGAGCAGACACTCTGCTACGTCGTCCTGACACTTAAGGACAGATCATTTTGAAGTTTCATTGGATTCTGTTTTAAATCAAGTGCTTTTTTGTATGTAATTGTATTCATTCTGACTAGACTCTTTCTCTCCCATTGTTCATAGTATGATGCTGCTTGGTTTAGAAAGGGCATCCTTATTCGGGTTTGCGCTACACACGATTAGATCATGCCATTTTCTATGTGACCTTTGGGCACAAATACAAATGACATCAGAAAACTGGAACATAAGCCCCACTCACAGATTGTACATGTATGGCATTATTATACATAATCGTTATGAGCTCATGAGTATATAATAGCTCTGTGGCACAAGAGTCATCCTTTTTTACACAAAAGCCCAACTATATGACCTCTGCCCTTTGACCCTTGTCGGCAAGAGGTCAAAGCGTTATCATGTGGGGAGCGCTTCCTGTAGCAAGAGCCATTCATATGAATGCGTTCTTCCTCTGCACTGTTAGCTCATTGTGTTCGAAATGCCTCATCAGCAACAGGAACCAGTGTGACGTGTGTGCAGGTATTTACATGAATGCATAAATGAATGTGTCTTTAATACTTCTCCCAGGAAGGAGGGCTGGTGTATGAATGGAGTTATATGTTTTTATTAATAATTAAAGAAAACTGCAAAAAAATTTACCATCTAGTCTAAATTACAATGCGGAGAAATATTTTTTTTTCTAATTGGAAATATAATGGTATATTAGTTGTAAGTACTGTATAGTAAGCATTAAATCTCAGAATTTATAACTGTATAGTGCCCGGTATAAACAGTGCCTGTTTTTTACCTAGTGTCAAAGTGGGTGCAATCACACATGCCTTATTTTCCATATTTCGATAATCTGTAGTAAAAACTAATTAAAACATATGCTGAGGAGCTGGAACTATTAGGAGCTCAGCCTTAAATCATCATACACTTAGTCTGGACAATCACTGGATAAGGCACAGGTGGCATATGATTACTGATAAAGAGCCTCAGTTAGTGGTTATTTCCTAATCAGGTCTCATATCAAATGTTGACCTGTCTACTGCACAGCAGAAGGAATCATTTACCAGCCATAGTTAAATTGACAGACTCAAGTAACTTTGACCAAGGAGAGAAGCAGTGCTAGTGTTTCAGCAACATCTGCGCTTGCATAGTAACATTTAGAGAATAGTGGGTGGCCACTTGTAGATCTAGGATTTTAGCGTCTTGGGGAGCTGCTGCAGTGGGAGTCTGTTCACTACTATCTGCGTAATATAACTGATAGAAAAAGGATGGACCACATTTTCATTAGCCAGATTCATAATCCAGTTAAGATTCAATGTAAAAATATATACATTGTGCCAGGGTATGTTGGAAATTTGACAAAATGAATAAACATGAAGATACTAATATTTTAGACTTAATTAAGTTGTTAAGATACTTTAATAAGTAGTGTCGATAGACACTGTGGACACAGACTTAATGTTAACACGCTGTTAAAATATAAACTAATTATGTGTGTGTGTGTGTGGTCGACTGAGTGTTTAATTTAGAGTGAAGAGTGAGTGAGGGCACATTACATGAAGGTACATCTGTGTAATTACTGTAAAGATAGCAGCAATGTTCGGTACATATTTATCCCCAGTTAGTGCTGACTTTCATAATTGATTTTCCCATCATTACATAAACAGACACATTATTTTTGGCTCCACACTGCCACTCCTGTCTGTCTTGTCATTTAGGAAAAAAGGTTATCAGAATATATATCATGGCACAGTCATTCAGTGGAGAAAAACTGTGTCTTAAACTCTTATCAGTGAGGGAACATGAGTCCGGAACAGTGACCATGACCCTCATTGCTCTACAGGAAAGCTAGGATACTGGAGGTCAGGAAGTGCAGAAGGGCGAGGAGGAGCCTGTCAAGCGAGAGTGGAGAAATGGACAGAAGCAAAGAGGAAAAGGCAGTTGGTGCATTTCTCTCCAGCTGTTTCCCCTCTACCATTGACATCAACCATCAACTTTCTGCAAGAAGCATTTCCAAATTGAAACTTGGCAAGTGTATATTAGATCCTATTCTCATCTCTCCTTAGGATTCAACAGAATTTGGACAGCTCTGATGATTTCCTGAATACACATCACAATTGATGTAATGGCTCGCCAAAGAAAGCTGACTAGCATGGGGTTTTTATTGGCTAAAATATAAGCCAGACAACTCTTGGCTCTGCTCATGGTCTCCAGAATCCATGTTGATATTTAGATGCCATGCTTAGGAAGTCCTTATTTCTCCAGAGATGAACCTGAATTCTTCCGTTTTCTTTCATCAAGCAAGGCGTAGCTGATTGGAGGTACTCTGAGAAGAACTCTGTCAACTTCCGTCTCCTTAAGCCACATGAGCTGATCCAAGTTAATGAGGAGCATACGCCGAGCTTGTCAGCAGCTCCGCAACACTGCCAAAGCTCACCAGAACACACCACTTAAATTCGGGACTCACCACTTCAAAGCCAGACTTACCACTTTAAAGCTTGTTGATTTGGTATCAAATCAAGAACAAGAGATTGGTTTCTTTTGACATAAACCATCCTATCCACAAAAGCCAGCACAAAACTGGTCATTGGGTATGAATTCTCAATCTTTAGCCATGCTCCGGTGTGTTGCGAAACACTCCAGTATGTAATTGTATGAATCTTGAACATTCTGACCTGGCCGTGTTTTCATTTGTTCTGTGGCCATGTGCACTGTGTATGTTCTTCCCATATGTTCTCACTGAACTAATGTTGTTAGAGATACTCTAATTGGGCTTCCAAAGTGTTCACAGATGTGTGCGTGTGAGTGGAATGGAAGAGAGAGAGAGAGCGAGAGAGAGAGAAAGAGAGAGATGGGAGTGGGAGAGATTCCAGTGCAGGGTCATAAAAAATTGCACAGACGCCTTAATCTACAAGGCTGCACTCTTTTTCTTTTAAAATGTTCTTGTGCTGCATTGATTGTTACAGAAATGCATGTTATACAATATTTCATGGACATAACACTATATAAGTTGAGATTTAGATTGTGTTCTTGTGCTATAAAAAAGCAATAGTAGTGAATAATTAAGGCTATTGGAATCTTTGGATCTCACTGTTGCACAATGCATTTTGAATGATGTTGTATTTTCACCAGTTTTATACAGACAAATGTAGGAAACCAGCCAATGTAAAATTTACTCTGTTTTCTGGCTTACATACATGCCAGACATGTGCCAACATGTGCCAATCACTTACAAATGACCTGGTACAGTTGCAGCAACAGGATTTTGTAATCACCACAAGAGTATTTGTGCAAAGGATAGGGAAAGTGGTTTTTGAAGTGAAAACGATACTCCTACAATGGTTACAAAACCCTTCTGGTTTTTCGCCAAGAATAAAGAATTCCAAGCCGTTCTGAGCTTTATTAAAAATATTTTCGACTAGACACGTTTGTTAACCAAGAAATAAAAATGAAATAGAGAATGACAGAAAGAGAGGTCAGATGGAGTAGAGGGTAAAATCTGGGGAGTGTCCTGGTCTGTTTCCAAGCAGTTTGGTTTCCAGACTCCAAATGGTCTTCTGTCCTCACTTTGACATGAAGAGAAAAACAGCCAGTGATATTGCAACTCTTGAATGCTTCTCCGTGTGGCAAGCAGAAACCTCACCACATTACACTTCCGGTCTATCAGAAGACAAAGAGAATTCTACAAGGAAACATTCTCAATGGGAGTCATGTTTGGAGTTAACATGTCTAGTTATAAATGCCTTGTAAAAAATAGCAGCAGAAAGAGGTAAAAGAAGCACAGGGCCTTTGTTTGGCTGTTCTCAGCAATTGGTTTGTGTTTGTGGGCACGACGTCTGCTGTTTGAGGCTGTTACTGCAAACAGCGTGTGTAAGTGTATGTCGAAGACCGTGGAAACTCGGCGCCACCACCGTCGTAACATAAACCGAAAACAAAGTAGTTAACCCTTAAGTTCTACACTGAGCTATTTTAGATAGACATATTGTGCTAGAAAATGCTATTTTCTGAGCGGAAGCAGAGGCCTTTATTTGTCATATATGATTACTAAAGTCAGGAGTGGCAATGGTCATGGTTTGATGGTCAATTATCACCATCACTAAGCTACAGATGGAGACCTTAGTCTGGCCATTATCAACGTACATATGGATATGAAGCCTGGACATTGAATAAAGAGGAACAAATATATATTAAGGCTTTTGCAAACAAGTGCCTCCAGAAATGGCTGAAGATCTTTACAGATGAAGATGATGACTTCCACAAGACGGGCAGAACAGAAAAGTTTAAATGAACCACATTAAATCCTGCAAATTACTTTACTACAGGCATATGATGTGACACCCATATGACAGTATTAAAGGAAGTGTTATGACATGACAACCTGGATGAACAGCATCACAACATGGTCTGGTTTATCAGGGGATAGACGAGCAAACACAAGAGAGATAGAATTAGAGAAATGTATCCATCACAATGCAATGACATCATATGGCATGACATATACATTACTGCATAGTGAATTCTTTACAAATTCCAGCTCTGGATCAAATTGTACTATGGCTGACCTTGCATCCCTGGAGTAGAGAGTGCTATGAGCTACTAGTAATGTGCAACAAGGGAAGTTTTTGTTTTTTTTAGTATTTTTTTTTTGTTTTATTTTAAGTTTTGATTGTTTATTTGATTATTACCTGTTAAACCCAGATCCATATAAAGAATTAATTAAACCCTTATAAATTATTAGTTTTAAATAAATAAACAGTGCAAATACTGTATAAAATGTTTTCATTTTACATTTTGTTTGTTTTAGGCATCAATTCTCAACATGTAACATTTGTGACATATCTGAGATGAAGATAAGTCTTAATCAACCAATTAATGTTCCATTCGTACGTGGTACTGATAAATACTTTACATGTGGTCTTTTGGGGTCCACCTGTGTTTAGATATCAGAATGATGTGAAATAGAAAGAGTTAAAAGACAAGCTGTACTTACTATGCAGTAGGCCACCAGCGCTCCTTGTACAAAGCCAGCAAGCACATCAGTGGGATGATGTTTATGGTCTGAAACCCGAGACAGACCGGTGTAGAAAGCCATCATCAGAAGAGTGAACTGGACCAGCGGTCTCAGGAGACGAGCTCCGCGCCACGTAAATCGAGACTGCAGGTAGAACTAGAGGAAAAAACAGAGTAGAGCGAGCACATACATTAAAAAATTTATTTTTATTAATACCAATACGCCAGTTTCAAATTACACAGCAAATATTCATACTAATCTTGGTGGAAGATAGCAGTGTGACTGTTTCTAATAAATTATTCTGTCACACCAGCTGTGCAAACAGAAGAGGAAGCAACCCACACACACTCATGTTAAACTAATACTGCACTATGGCAGCAGGGGCGTGTTCGAGTGGCTGTTGTAATCATAGATGAGCAGGTAATGTGAGACGAGTCTCACCTGTGGTTTGCTACTATAGGTTTATTTGTGTGTGGAGACAGTCAGTCAGACAGATAGACATACAGAGACTGTGGAAATGAGTAAAAAATGCTTTAGTAAAACAAACAGCCTTTTATTGTCCCAACTCATCTTTCAGCAACTTTAATGCACATGTGTGTGCTCACACGTGCACACACAGGCACGCTTCGACCTTTGTCTGTCCTGGCTAACTCTCCAGCTCTCCCTGACACACTCAAGGTAACAAGCCACAGGTGAGACACATCATGCATCACATGCTTTCAAAGCAGGTGCTCGATCATGCCAACGCTGCAACATTAGAGGAGTGACAATTTAATTTATTAAGTCACTCTGGATATAGAGATAGAAAATAATATAGAACTCTGACTTACATTCATCTTATAGCAATATACAGATCTTGTAGCAATTTAGATCATTGTAGTTCCAATTTTTTCAACCTTTAATGTGTCATTCTAACGTCATAGACCTCAAGCAGATGTTGTTAATTAATTCTAAGTTCTGTGACCCCAAACAATTTGAGAAATTTTCATGGAACAGGAAGACCTTCTGGATCACAAAAACACCAAAAACCCTTGCAGTCAGCTGACATTGAAAGATGATGAGGAAGTGGCAGATAGGGGTCAGTAAGTGGATGACGTAGCAGTGAGATAAAGGGCCCCAACCAAGCAGATCTCATAGGTGGAGTAATGTAAATTCCGTTTTCCTACATTTGCCATTTATCAGTGGCAAAGAAAGAGTTGTGGAGCTGAGCTGTTAAATGACTCCTGTCACACCCAGACAATATCAGACAAAGAGTGAAGACCAAAATGTCAGACAAAACAAACAACTGCACAGGAACGTTAAGATTGCCAGCTAAGGTGTGGACGAGGTCAGTTTTATCTTCCTGAACAATTTGCCGTTTACATCGTTGCCATTGTATGTGAACCAAAAAGGAAAAGATCCCTCCCTACGGATGTTTGGAAATAGAGTTTCCTTACTGCTTTTCAGTCTCTCATGAGGTCATGCTGGACGAAGCTCGCTGCTTACTGCTATCCAGATAGCAACTCATAAGCTAAAAAAAAAAATAATCGATCCATGGTGCATAAATCTGAAAAGATTTCACAAATTGTACTTTCGCTTAATACAAGATCATTCTGCATGTCCATGTTGTGGGCTAACCCACCATTCGCAAGCAAGACACTGCACAATGGCAATAAAAAATAAAGGATTTTAAGACAACGTAGTGGCCACAAGTTTTGGACACTAACCCGCTTATGAGCTCAAATATTAATAGCCGCTAAGCTATTTTCCAGTCATGTTAAAGAATGACATGGGCAAATTCAGTTTATTACTTGTTCTGACAAGTCACCAATATTTTAATTGGAAATAAGTAAGTCCCTGAGTAGTTTTTGGATCCTGTCAAAGTCTTACCTAAACTGCTGTTTCGTTAAAAGCTTTTACCTACTGCTATTAGCGAACTCGTCATTTCACATAAACACTAAAATGTTTATACATCCACAAGGTTGGTCAGAGCTTTATTATATGTTGTTGCGCTTACAAAGCCAAAACCGTGTTCCATTTTGCAGCCAGGGAAAACCGAACGATACTCTAACCTAAACCTCTGAGTTTTTTAACTGCTGACTTGTGGATACTTGACATTTTTTTGGCAAAATAAACAAGACTATCCACATAAAAATAAAAAACAAATGCACCAATAAAGAATTCAGACACATTTTTATGGAAAATAAACAGGATGCTTACAGTCCAATGAACTGTGGGCTGAAGAGAATTGGTCATAGTGACTCAGTAGTGCCAGGACATAAAACTGTGTATGTGTATGTAACAGTTATGAAAAGAAATTAACTTATGGTGGGATACAATGACGTTTCTTTTCAAAGTCTTGCACTTTACCTATAAGTAGGTGGCACTATGGTGCAGTGGGTTGAGCTGCCATCTCACAACAAGGGTTTGATTCCCTGGGAGGGCATAGTGGATCATTTGTGTAAGGAGTTTGCATATTCTGCAATTGTTTGCATCAGTTTCGTCCGGTGCCATGGTTTTCTCTTACACTCCCAAATCATGCTTTAGAATAATTGGTGTCCTGAAAAGTGCTCATAGAATGTGAGTTTGACTCTACTGTATGTGCCCTTCTTCTTCTATAATGTACTACAAGTATTTATGATTGTTGGTGTATTGCACCCTGTTCATCTGGTTAGATACCACATTTCCTGCTACTCTTTAACAGATATAAATTGAATGAGCCAATAGGTATCAAAGCAAAGCTTGATCATAAAAGGCTACAATGTTTGCGTAAATTGTTTCACGTCATTCAGGGCCTCACAGAGTAGCACAATTAAAAAGGACGCAGATAAAGCTAAGCTTCTTTAGTGAAAGGTCATGTAAAACATAAAGAGCGAGCTCTCATTGTTTCTAAATCTCTCTCTCTCACTTACTGTACTCTTCCCTTCTGGCTATCATTACAAATGCTACACAATGCCTGGAATGCTCTTGATTTTCCTCTAAATATAAACATCTGACAACCAAAAAAAAACAACTCAACTACACCCTTAAGATACATACTATAACCAGATTTACACAAAGCTCTACAAGAAATCTGACACATTCAGCTTCCCAAACCACATTTACTGGTAAATTTGAGCTAATAAAAACGTATGTCACACAAACCTTTCCTAGCATGCAAATAAAACTAAATATTGGATTTTTTTGCAGAAAGGTCACTAGGAATTACATAATCAAGTCTTTGACACAGCAGACTGACGCGTCTGGGCTTGGAGATAGACACTCTGGGACATGAAATCACTGATGGTGTAGCATCCCTGCAGGGCAACATGCAGGTTCTCTCTGCCAGCAGATAACAGCGTGTGCTTCAAGACACACTCGAGAAAGCTCAGATAGAGCCGTAGGCTATCAAAATTCTGATAAAATAGACATAATGAGGACGTCAATGCACAGACATACTCACAAACCCATACAAGTATTCAGAGCCCTTGATCTCCTGAAATCTCCAATCAGGAGCTGGGTGTGGATGGAAGACAAAGTGTGTCCTGATATGATAATTCCAGGGTGTGGTAGACATACACACACTCACTAAGCTGAGACATAACACACTCATCCAGCAGATAACATGCTTTGTCTTCCAAGTATTTTCCTAATGTGCATGCATTCCCTGCAGGCAAGTGATTTGCACAGGGGTGATCTGGCTGGCCAAGTGGAAAAAAGCAAAGTGTATTTTTAAACCGTTGATAACTCTATACCTAGCTATGGACCAGGGCTTTTACTGATACTGCAGAGGGATTCTTAACATGACAGCAAACGGCAAAATTGTAGCTTGAGCAAATCTATATATATGGAAATGTGTCAATTGCAGAGTCTTCTTTAAGCAAAATGTCACAAAATACTGTGTGCAGCTAAAGAAATGGGTGTGTTTATACAGAATGCCAAATTTGTGTACTTTATTGTACATACCAATATAATGTCTAGTGGTTCCACATTGTAGCACTGATGCATTATTTACTAGCGCTACTAGGGGTAAAACCCCTAGCCAAAATGATTACCTAAATACAAGATAGCTAGAATAACTGCAACATATACCTAGGAATTAAAACCTTATATTCTTTATCACAGGTATGGAGCTTCAACCATTAGTAAATCCTAAGTATATGATATCCTCAACCAAATTTGGTGGGAGTAAGAGAAGAAGAAGAAGACACAGTTTGCTAGCTGTTAGAGTGTAACTAAAGTTTTGTACCATGGTTACAGTATTTTTTTTTTTCATAAAACCATGCAGTACTGTTGTTCCGCTTTTCGGAGACTAGTCTGGTTTGACAGCACACAGTGTTTTTAGCCAACTTTCCCCACATTTTCAGCTGAGATCAGCCCTAAAGAAACAGTCAGGATATTTCAGCAATTGATGCCCAAAAACAAGATCCTCACTCAGCTAATTCACCCCCGGCTCCGTCTGCGAGATTCTCTACAAGTTGGCGAATATGGTTTGGGCACCAACCACACCAGCTTTTACCTCAAACCAAAACCAGAGCCTTGTGCAGCTAGAGGTTAGCAAAATACTAAAGAAATCCCCAATAACTGCTGCCTTGAGTCAGCCAAGGAACATCATGCTTTCAATTTCATAATAAAACTGCAGGCAAATAATTGGACTGGAAAGTTATATAAGGGTCGCATCCTAACTAGCTTGGCAAGAAAATAAATGATGGATGACGAATGGCATTTAAAGCAATGTGTTACTTGTTATCAAATACAAATGTCATAGCATTTTTGTATGTGCTTTTGTATAATGCAGCGTTTTGTGGAATGTAAGGCGTCATATGTAAGATGTGTAAGAAGATGATGGGGTGTTCAGACAGAGGGGATTTCTAGTTATGTAAATAGCAGAAAATGTATTTTGAGATGGAATAAGTGACTGTCAGGGTTGAAGTCATAAAATCACTAAGGAGAGTATATAAACTGAAGGCCTTATTCATTATTGCCAATTACATACTGCTCAAACTTTTATTGTTTTTTGGCAGTATCGTAATATTGAATCCAGAGGACAGTTTTGATTCTTACTAGTCTGGAATCACAGAGAAATACTGTATATGCGTTAAAGCTCGGGTGAAGGATGTCAATCAGTTCGCCAAATCATAGTTTTATAATGTGGGGCTGCATTTATGAATAATTTCATTGTTAATTAACATTATTTGTCTGAATTCATCAATTAGTTCAGTTTCAACGGTGAAACAGTGGTTATGAGTGTACCACAAATAAACGTCTAATTTTCTATTTGTCACTGTTAATAAAGTTGTGGATTATTTACTTGATTAATAAGTCAGTTAGTTAGTTTGAAACTGGTGAAAAAGGAAATAATGCTTTTGCATAGTTTTATTCTGATGATACAATGTTGTATTTACAACAACAATCAACAGATTAATTAAACTTAGGAACAATCAATCTGTGGATTATTCAGTACATTATAAATTGACAATTAATGGATTATTTCAAGTGTAATTAATATTTATTTAATTGTGTTCGGACAGAAGAAAGTCAGATATTTTCTGGAATATTACTGGTGATGTTTTAGTAAATTGTAGCAGTGAGAGTTTATGCACTATGCCATTGGCCTGTACTATGTATTTAATCACTTTTCTGAAAGTGCAATAGGTTAAAAGCCACTCAGTGAAACACTGTCAGTTCTGTAAGACCCGAACAGCTATCAAACCCACACGTTAATTTAATAACTGCTCGAAGTGCATTTAGATGATTGCTGCATGAGTTAAAACAGTTTACCCCTTTTTGCCCTCTGACTACATACACACACATATACACTGTTCCAGGGTCTGGCTTACTCAGAGCTGGCAGTGCTTCATGTTCTGCCCTCTACCACACTCCCACCTAATCTTTACAAACTCTGGGAATACACACAGCTGCGCACTTTCATAAGATCTCAGGGCCCTCAGCTCCCCACATTTCACCTGCCCTGTCTCAGTGCTATATAGGTCACAGCTGAGGCAGTAATGTGGCATCCAGTGGGAAATGCATGAATGGTGAAAAGGGTGAGTAAGAGGGAAAAACAGGGTGGGCCCAAGACCAGAGGTGAGACTTATACTATAAAATAATGTAATAATGTGAGTGCGAAATGTGTGTCTGGAGAGGGTTTCAAGATTGGCAGGGCATCTTATTAGCAGAACACCCTAAATGCTGCCTTTCAACAGGTGGCAATGAGCAAGAAAGGTAAAGGGTAGAAGCAGAGTGATAGTAGAATCAAAGCAGAGCAATAAGTGTAGGTGTAAGAAAGAAAGATAAAAGAGAAGAGGAAATCTATGCAGCTGCAAAAATAACAGCTGGCCTGCATAAGTGATCAAAGAAAAAACATTTGTGAATGAGACATTTGTAAGGTGTCCAAATCACAGAACCTTCCACAAAGCAGGAAAGCAGGTCACTGCATCGGGCTGTGTTTATGCAGATGCATGTATACGTATGTGTGTGCACATGCATTCAGAATATACTTACAGCTAGATACAGCATGGTGTACATGGAAAAGGAGGCGTGTCCAGAGAAGAAGGACTTCCTAAAAAAAACAAAAAAAAACAACCAATTTATGACAGAAAAGTATCCTTTTACTCAGTGTGAATTTTATTATAGCCTAAATCATAGAAAATTGAACCCTTCTGTTCTTTTTCTATCCGGTCTGATTCATTTTCACACAGTGATAATTTGAGTGGAACAACAAATGAATAGTTTGCTGAGCAGAGTGTGGGAAGATGCGTGGTGGGAAAACATGATGAAAAATGTATTCATTGTTAAATATAAATATAGTTGGAAAATGTAAGCAAGGATCATGGATAACAAGGAGAACTAAATAATAAGTCACCATCATGCAATATTGCCATTATTGCATTACACTGGTTGGTTGCACAGATGTGATCCGTGGATAAAGATAAGGTGACTGAGCATCCAAATTTCTTGTTAGTTGTTGCAGTTCCAGGGAATCAAACTCCCATTACTAATGCTCCTGGCTTTTTCCAACAACATGCGCTAGCAATTGAGCTAAATATACAGTGCCATGGAAAAGTCTTGAACCCAAGTACAGTGTTATTAGTAGATATTGTGTTAGAGATGTTTACTTTTTTGGAATTTTGCATTAATAAATCAGTAGAGAGTGATGTTAGATTCCCAACAAAATATACTACAATGTATAAATAAAAAAATGAAGGTTGCTGGGTTTTTCCTGCAAGAAAAGAAGTGTGACAGACTAAGAACCGTGTCATGATCTCAAAGATAGTGTGTAAACCTTACCACATACAGTATGTTGCTTATAAAACTACAAAAATTTTACCTACACTGGACACTTTGTAAGACAAAATTACACCAAATATTGACATGTTTACTGTACAACTACAGCGGTTAGACAATGAAACTGAAACACCTGGTTTTAGACCAATTTATTAGTATGGTGTAGGGCCTCCTTTTGCGGCCAATACAGAGTCAATTAGT